>NCKV01000609.1:0-15665 GCA_003675905.2 Leptotrombidium deliense
TGCAAACTCGAAGCAAGAAGATGAAATAAAAAACGATTTCACTGTTTTCCAGTTGCTGATCGAGAATGAATGTCAATCATTTAAATTAATAGTGCGTTCGGACATCGCTACTCTTCTATACTTTTCAAACTGCAGCAGTTTTCTGTTTGTGCACACATTTACACAACTGTTAAAGTGAAATAAACGAAACGTTGCCTGTCGACAGAAGCAACTCTTAAGAAATTACATTTTTCGTAGCTTTCGGAAACAGTTTATAGAGTGAAACAGTTGTGTGTTCGCAGCATCAATTTGCAAGCGAATCTCTTTTCCAAGGATAACGAAAATAATTCATTAAACATTTATATTGTATTGCGAGATAATTAGCTGTCTTGTAATTGATATCTCGACCTCTTCGCGTATTTACACATCGAAACGATGCAAGCAATAATAATAGCAAATGCAGTCAAATCTGCGGTTAAACAAGAAAAATAAACCTCGTCGCATCACTAAGTAATTATTGTTGTTGATTTACAAGTAATTACTTTCACTGCAAAAGGTGTATAAAACTATGTTTACAGGCGAACGTTTTCATTGATTCACTCATTGCAACGGAAACGTTTCTCAAGCGCATTCATCTTTCTGTGCAGCTTTGCAAGAACGAGAAAGAGAAGAACAAACCGTCGTCCGGCTCTGGTTTTGAAAGAACGTCTTCGATGCATCGTTCGAATACAGCAGTTGTCGCTTCATCTACATACGGAGAAACGTCTAATTTTGAAATCAGATCGTACAGTTGCTCGACCAGCGCTATATCCACCCTTTCCAATTCTTCATCGTCAGCGACATTTCTTGGATTCTTCCAAACATCACATGTATTATCTGTGACAGAGCAACAAACACGCTTTTCAAATTGATTTACAAACAATTACAATAATTGAACTTTCAGCTGTTACTCAATTGACTCGATGGCTGTAATTACTGTCACTGCTGTCGCAGACTGTCCAAAACTATTGTCAACGATAACAGTTCTAATTCATAGAAAAGTATAAGCTACACTAGAGTTTATTCACGAGCAGCGAATTGAAATTTGCTTCACTGTTGAACTGCAAATCTCTTTTTGTGCTCTTATCAACGCTTTTTCCGCGATTTGTTGTCTCAAAAATAAAATATGTGTGATCACAAGAAATAGAGAAGAATACAACAAAAAACAAGAGTTGCTCTTATTTCCGAGCTTTTTACGGCTTTAGCGTTATTCGAACAGTTCACACATTTCACAAGTTTTTCGTGAAAATGTTCAGAAAGGTTTTAAAATTGTGGGGATGTCTGCCGACAAAACGATTTATGACCATTCATTCCGTTATTCATTGGTGCACGCAACTCAAGTGTTGCAACTCGCAATGTTCTTACTTTTCAGTAACTGTTTGTTGCTTTGTTTGCACTCAACGAAAATCTTCAGTCTTTCTGATATAATACTTCGTTCAACTTTAGGCTCTTCGATAAACTCGGCCGCTGTGTCCGCCGTTAAGATCTGTTGGACGAACAAAAATCAATTTTAATGTTAAGTTAATTAAAAAAAGTAAACGATACAACGAAATTTAATACTGTTCTAAAAGGTTATTATGAAATATGAACCGTTAATTGCGTCTAGAAATCGCTTAAAAGCGAACATTTTTGTTATTTTTGCGCAAGCTAATTTATGAGATGAACTCTTTGCTAAAAATGTGAACTGAAAATATGAAAATAATGATTTGAAAGTAAATGTAAAATTAAAAGAGAGACTTACTGAAAAGCAAACGATGAGAATGCATCGTTCGCGATCGAATGAATACATTTTCTAAGTAGAACAAAGAAGCGGTGGTCACAACTTCATGAAACACGGCCAACGTTCACAGAGTTTTGATTGCCGAAAGAAGAATCCCAGTTTCGAGTTGAGTAATAAGTGCTGAACGATGATTTCTTGAATAGAGAAAGCGAAAGGACATCAGTTGAATGCAAATGTGAGTTGCAACGTGGGTATTGCAATGTTCGCGTCAACTTCACATTAATGCGAGTATTGCAGCAAGAATTGCTTTGAGAAAGCGATTTGTTTCTTTTCGGAAATGAGAAATAATCGACGAGTTTTATAACGGAAAAGTATGCGTGTTTGAAAGCGATGCTCGCTCTGTTCTCCGCTTAAAAACAATGACAAAACGAGCAGCGAAAGAGTGCAAGACAGTCTCGGCGAGAATTGGTGCACAATCATCGCAGCGACATTTGCAACGAAATCACATTTCTCTGCGAAATAATCTTCTCGAGTTATTGAATTTAAACATTATTTATGATCGTTTGCGAACAGCGAACAGACAACTGTCGACAAATTCAGAGAGTGCTGCAATTAAAATAAAGCTTGATCACTGATCGCGAGCATTGTGCACACTGCACAACAGAGGCGATGTCATGTGCGACAGTCTCGAGTCGCTTTCATTTCTTTAACTTAGCTAAAAAAGATTGAAAAAGCTGCGAAACATTCGGCTTTCGTTACAACTTTCCTTTGTATTGTTTCCATTAAAAAAGAACACTTTTATTTTTTTGTTCGGAAAAGGAATTTCGAAGGGCACAACGAACACTTTTTGTCGACTACAAACGAATCTTTTTTACTTGAATTGTAGTTTAAAGCTTATTACGGAAATGTGGCTCAAAGTGAATGTAATATCAGTGGATGGTTACTGCCGCACCAATGTAATGCAGTAATTCACCGATTTTCAATGAAACACTTTCTCTAATAAAACCGCGTTCACACAATAATTGCGAAACACAGTTTCTACGAAACCACATCGCGGCACTTACCGTATCCGGTGTTAATTAAAATCACTCTAATTACGAAATGCAAAAAGCTCGTTATTCCTATTCACGACTTTGTTTATTTCAGGCGTAGCATAAATTCAATAATAATTGTTACGACGTTCAATGAAATATGCATCATCGCGATTCTATTTAACATCACGTTTCATTAAAATTAGTTTCACTAAACTAGTTTTAATTGTAGTTAAGTATTCGCTACTTTTTCAAAGCCAAGAAAAAACATTTGTGCACTTTCCTTTCATCTGTCTAACATTGATAATATTGGCAATATATCAGTTTAAAATTTCCCATTTTCTTCTTTTTATTTTGAAGCACGGTTAAAGAATGTGTTGTTGAAAAGTGAAAATAGGTTTCTATCGAAATTGCAAAAATTATGATCACTGGCTTCGATAATAAAAAAGAAGCGATCGTTTTAGTGAAAATAAGAAGAATTCGTTCACTGCTTACCGAGTAATAGAGTGAAACAAAGATTTATTTTATATAATATTTATGTGTTCACAATTGTTTCTTGTTTTACGAAGAATCGCAGTAATCCGTCTTAAAAACAGTTTCGAATTGAATGAGAAAAAGAGTTTGCAGACAGCTGTGAACCGTCGTCACACAAACCATGATTGCAACCGAATAATAGAAGTGTCAATTTATAGCCCATTGTTACACTGTGCACAACACACACTTTATATAACTTTTAATTAAATATAAATCAGAAATTAAAAAACATTCAATGTCGACACTAAATTTCAATGACAAAGAAATCTCGTTTCTGAAGATTAAATTTAATAAAGCAAACTTATGTTATACGTAATATAATATGAAAAGATTTCTGTTCGTTACAAATAATCCGCTGTTTACGGTACAATATTTAAGCTTGAACACAAATTTGATCGAACACTGTTTACAGCGATTCGAAAAAGCATTGAAAATAAGTGTAATTGAAAACATGATTGACTCATGGAAACAATGTGAAAACGGCAGTTGTGTACAACTGCTGAAATGGAGGCTGCAAATTGGGTCAAAGTAAACCGAAAATCAAAGCTATTTGCAGTTATTCGAACGTTTTATAAAAAGAACGTCTTCACTTCTTCACTTATATATACGATAATTTGCATTCGATTAACCGCACGCTTTATTGCCGAATGCGATTGCAGCTTTTTTATGTAAATGCGGATTGATTGTCGGGCGTTCATTTTTCAAGTAAAATTATCATTTCGAAGTGAATGCGAAAACGCACCATATTTTATTAGATTAAAAGGGCCTCTGAAAACAACGGTATTGAAAGAATGCGTAGTAGAACGTTATAGTGCGGAACTGTGTATATAACATGCACTGTTCCGCTGTTTGAGATGCAATGAATGCGCGAAAAATAAATGTTGCGATTGCACCGAACGGAGAATAGAAACGCAAAGAGGATCACAAGATCAGTCGCGACACGAAATCAATATTCGTGTTCCTTTTCGAATTGTTTCCAATTTTGAACGTTTCTGAAAGAGCAGAAAAACAGATATCGAAAACAGTCGAATTTCGATTTGCAAAAGAAATACAAATGAAGTGATCACCGAAAATAAAGTGTTCCGAGTTTTCAAAAGCACGACTTGTTAAACGTTAAACTTTTTCAGTCTTATTATTTTTCTTTTTTCTTTCATATTTCGGTGCATACAATACATAAAATAGCCTTTTTACTTTGTTTTTCGAGAAAAAATAAAATTGAGTGAAATATTATAAATGATACAACGTCTTTCAGTAAACGCAGCCATCAAAATTGTTTTCAATTGAAATTCATTAAAAATTATTTCACAATTACAGTAAATCAAATGTTAATGCTTTTGCTTTGCTCTTGTTTTGCTGACGATTCAAAAATGAAAATTCGTTTTTCAATCGTAATCAATGGAAATGAATTGTTGATGTATCGTTTGTTTCTTTGCTTTGCAAACCCTTTCTTTTCGAATTCAAAAGTTTGCACAACGATTCGCATATTTGTTTGTTTGTGCATTCGATAATGAATTCAGTGAATTAATGTGATTCTCGGAAAAGTTTGTTGTTGTTAACGATAAAATGATCATCGAGACACTGATTTTGTGATTTGTATTCGTCGAAATATGGATTTCGAAAAAGAAATTATGTCAAACAATGAAAAATTTATGTTCTGATGATGAATTACCCGTGAGTGCATCTTGTGATGAAAATTTTTTGTGCTCCACAATTGTTGCCTCCTTAAACACGACACGACGTTCGTATTTCGCGAAAACATCGTCAACTTATTTAATATCACGTTTCATTTAAATTAGTTTTTGTAAACTCGCTTTCTTTTAATTGATTTAATTTTTGTTGTTTCAGACGAACAAAACATTTAAATTGCAAAAAATGAGCGTTCAATGTTTACCGAAGCGTGAATTGAATTAAACGAAACATCAAAAACTGAACGTTTTTTGTATTAAAATATTTAAGAAAAGTTGTGTTGAAATGTTAATGAAAGGACAGCGAGTGAAGATGCTACTCGAAACGAGTGTCGTTTTATGGTTGTAATTTGTTATAAATTCAAATTCAGCGAAAGTAGTATCGATCTGAGAGAGTGAGGTACGCATACATAGCCTAATATTGAAGAGTCACATTAATATTTGTTTTTTGAATACGTTTTAGGAACAAGAAAGTGATGCGAAACATATTTCTCAAGAAGAATGCTTAATCTTTGAAAGAAATAATCTGTTTGCAAAAAATTAGACAAATGCTAAAAGTGTTGGAGTTGTCGAGTGCAACTTTGAAAGCAATGATAGGGAAGCAAAGGCTTAAGTTGAACATGCAAGGCATTAAATATGCTGCAATAGATTTATGTTTCAGTTGATGTCTCGCAATGAAGGCGAACAGTAAAAATGTTTTGAAATGAAAAGTCGACGTTTAACAGAGAGTTAAACTGAAAAAGTTGCTTCGACAGCCTTTGTCTGATTTGAAAGAACTCGAAATCACTGCGGAAATCTAAGTTCGCATCAGATTTAAAGCATGGTTGCAACTGTTCGAATCTGGCTGTCAATAAATTGGAGTGTTGTCAACAAATCTCTGTTGTAAATAATTCGCTTTAAAAGATGAATCGATGAGAAGCGAGTTTCAAGTTTCTTTTGACGCCGAAATTTATATGACACTCATATTTGCAACAAAAAGTCTCCAAATTTATGTGGCACACAAATAAAACTGAAAAATTCGTAACAATTGATGTAAATTGATAAAAAGTAATTGGAAACCGTTTGCATCGCTATCGCAGCAATGAACGTGAATTTTGCAAATGTCGATCGTTCGTTCAGGAGTTGCATTTCACAAGAATAAATGTACGCAAACAAAATGTTTGTGCAATTTTCGCTTTACTCTTGTTTCAAGACAAAAACTGATTGATAATTGCCGTAAATTATGCAAACGAAGCGCTGCAAATCGCGCTGTGAATAAACTGCAACAACTTTTCTTGAAATTCAAAATGAAGCGGAAATACAAAAAGGGAATGTCGTCAACAGCCGGAACAAGTGATTATTAACATTGCAATTAAATGTGATGCATTTCGCTGGTAGTGGCAGGTACACATTTTGCGTTCTGTTCTTAAAGAGAATAGTTGGCGATAAAAACGAAACGAAACGATGCGAGCGTTGAACGCGCCTTCGTTGGACACAAGCTTTCTGTGTTCTCTGTGGTGCACGCAATTCTCTTTCCAATGGATCGTTTCTCGTTATCGACGTGTCGTTGTGTCGCATTGCCGTTCACTCGATGAGGCGTATTCGAAGATCACTGAAATAATCCAAACACCAGTTATCTCTGCTCAACGTTTATTCCGACGGCAAACATTCAGCAGCGTTCTCAATATTAGCTTAAAAACGAGCTTTTCGCATCGAACGAGAAAAGTGATTAAAACTCTGTTTCCACGCTTTGCATCGAAATATGCAGTAAAATGCATTTTGTTTACATTCATTTCGCTATTAACACTTTTAAGTGTTTGCAGAGGTGCACTGCACTTGTGCACGGCTAAGTGCATTTCGTTGTTTTGACAAATTCACTTCTTTCCCAAATATTAACTAAACTCACTACCAACTATTGTGTAACGTTTAAACAAACTCGCACAAAAATAATTGTCTCAACATATAGATTGTGGATGTGCGACTTTTAAATTAAGACATTCGCAAATTAGGACAACAGAGTTAAGGACACTCTCTCCATCACTTCTACACAACATCAGTAACAATTACTTCCACAAAACATTTCAAATTAACACAGATATTGTATATCCGAAATAATTTCTAACTTTAATTGTCCACTGAGTGTCTAGTAATAACAGAACAAGAATACGTATGTACAGCCATTAGAAAAAGAATGCGTAAAACAATATATATAAAATACTAGGTTTTCCTCAATATTTGGGGGATTACGAATGCATTACCAATAATTCCAACTCCAAAACCTATGAAAGCCTGAGATTTCTGCACGGTTATAAACACAGTTATATGTTTATGTATCACTCAGTTATCTTTTGGAGGTCAGCCGCTCACAGAATATGATTCATTCTCATCTCAATAGATGCACACATTCAGCATCAACCCTCAGGCATTCTTGCTGCAAAGCGATTTTTTCGTCTATTCGCTGGAGATTTTTGTTAATTGCTGCCTCGACCATGGTTTCCATTTTACCAAGAAAACGACATACATGAATACCTCGAATAATATTTTAGGCCACCGCGAAATTCATATATCTGATCTGATACAAAATCTACCAAAAGTGGAAATAATTCCAGCTTAGTTAACCACGACTGAATATATAGAATATATACTGCTTGTGAATAAAATGTCATTTCCATCGTTGAAATTTGTTTTGCATCAAACTAAGTTTTTTATTCGCAACTACACATTTCATTTTTATCGCAACTTTATAATTACCAACAATAATCGTATCTTGTGAGAATAAATAAACATCATATTCCCAGCATTATTTTAACGCGGACCGTGACAGGTATTCAACATTTGCATTAACTGCATCAAAAATAATGCGCAATGCTCACAGCATAAAAAATCTTAACTTTTTTCATTGAAACAATGCAAAAAATTGATTGAGACTACATTGGATTCTCTAGAATAAAAAAGTATTCAATGTTCTTGCGAATGTCGCAGTCAACTTGCCAAAAAGTAATTGTCTATAATGTATATTTAAAAAATGAAATCTTTTTACATGCATTTTTTGCCAAAGGCGTACTCGAGCTTACATAAATTGTATAATACCATGCAAAGATAATGTACATACTTTGCATCACATGTTTTTGATTATAAATACACATCTCACTGTGAGAAGCATTTGCAATTTTGAATTTTCATTGACTGTTTGCCTCTGTGAAGGGCATTCTCGTTACGAAAATTTTGTATCGAAATTTATCGAAAGCGATAAGCTTCTCACAAATCCGTCATCAGCAACTGTAATATTTTTTCTGCGAATTCATTCTTTGTGAGTTCGCATTAAGTTTACAACAAAATGGAAACAAACGATGCCAATTAGCTTGCATTTACTTTTAATAATAAATTGTTTTCTCCGTTTTTTTATTGTGAAATAGTTCTTCTTTGTCGATCTCATCAAAATAATATTTGCATTGATTACGTCTGCAAGCGAATAATCACTGTTTTTCTGTTCAACATCGGCTCTCAGTTCAATTTTTCCGAATAATTGTTGGTTTTAATGAAAATGAAGCGAAATAAACGCAATTTCTGCTCGAAGACATCGTTTTCAGATATTATTACCGAATCAGTCAAATGCATAGAAAAGTTGAGAAAAATATTCATTTCGCAAAGTGAAAGAAAGCGAATTCCAAACCCAAAGGATATCTGTGTCATCGTACGAGTTGTGCGTTAACATTTGCGGTATTTTTCAACAATTCAATGTAGTTATGAAATTTTACTAAAAAATAATTTTTTTCTAAAAAATAGGAGCAAAAAGTGAATAACAAACAGAACGTTGTTAGAAGGCGTTTTAGAAAGAAACCACAGTTACTGAGTTTGCAAACGACACTGGCATTCAAAAGTTGTACTATGTGTGTGTATGTTTGTGTGTGTGTAGAAAGATGAGAAATATTATCGTACAGTAAATGTGGACTTGTGAGAATAGGACACACGCATGTTTATGCTTCGAGTGCTTTCGGTTTCGATTTAAATTTGAATTATTGTTGCAACATCCTTGAGTGAAGCACAAAATAACCATTTTTTGAATTTGAAATGCAACGAAACAAATGCTCGGCGACAATTTGCGTTGTCGGCAACAAACAATTGTACGTTGTAAACATGCACGCATTCAACAGTGAACATATATAAAAGAGTGTCAAAAGTTTTATGCTTATTTCCCGTCTCATGGAAGACACGAATTTCATTGAAAGCTGAGAATCAGTGAAGCAATGTTTCCAAAAGACACTGAATGGCCATTTCAAGACGATAAATGTTTTTTTGTGTTCCCAATCGCCGTTCAGATCCATTATACTTTATAACGCGTTTCACAGGCAATTGTTTTCTTTGAACTCAAAAGTCGAAGCTTCAAACATGAACAGTGTCATTTTGACAAGTTTGCATCACTGTCTTACAGGTGATCAAGTAAGCAATCAGAAATGCAACACTGAACAATAGATGCGAGTTTGGCAATTACTGGAGAAGCAGTACAAATGAAAATCGAGTTCGAATGTGAAGAAAGAATAGAAGATTTGGTTTACGGTTACTTTATTGTGAACACACTGATAGAAGAGAGCATCCGATATGTCTCTTTATTAATGAGTGAACACTGATTTCATGAATTATAGCGTGAACTGTGATCGAGTATTTCATTACCAAATTAATGCCATTTTATTGCAAACAAATGCATCAATCTTTTCCACTGAACTCTAATGTCATTCCTACCGTTCCTTCGTTGTTATCAACTATAATATAACCGAAATGCTGACTTACAACAAAGCAATACATTCTTAATGGGTTGCAATTGCGACACGCAAGTGATGCATCATTTTCTTCGATATTCATTCACAACTAAACTTGAGTATACAAAGTTTACAAAGAACTTGTAATTAACAAGTTTCGAATAACAAACAAACACACTTTTCTTATGAAAACAAACAATCAATTTGCTCTCTGTGTCCTAAATAACTTAGGCGAACAATTTTTGTAAATACCGATATGTCAAGAATTGGCTAAACGACAAGATAACGTTCCTGTGTTGTTTAATGACATATAAATAATGAAAATTACATACCAAATCGGCCAGAATTCAGCATCGCTGACCGGAAACCCTCAAAAATAGATTTCCTCAGCCGTAAACCAACACTTTAATCATTCAATAAGAATAATCATTCAACGCATACAGTAATCCTCGTCTATTACTTATAAATTGGTCTTAATTACGCTATCCTAAGCTCGTCTAGCCCAGTTACAAGTAGCACGCAATCATTTACAAATAGACATTTTTAGATGTTTATGTATATTTTTAGCGAGATGTTATTGCGGGACAGAAGAGCAATATTTTTTCAACTGCAGATTCACACAAATCCTAAAAAGCTTTTCAACGTACAAATGCTTATAAATACATTGCAAGCGAACTAATTTTCAGACACTGCGGTCCTAAAAATAAAATCATTCGAACACATGTATTCTTGAATTGCTCAAATTCAGTGATACAAAAAATTGTCGCATCCATGAAAGCAATGTTTTCATATTAGCATACATAACGAGTTCATTTTATTGAAATAATTTCGTGAAATGAGTTTTACTAATATTCATGTTAACCAACGTTTCTTTCGCATCGCTTATCCTAAGGATAACAATATTAATAAAAGAGGCTGTGATAACTCTGTATACAATCAGTGCAAAGAAACATCCAAACTATTCCTGTTTTAACCGAACCTTTCTTGTACAGCGTTTTACAAACATTATCTTGTAAAAAATTTGTTTTCCTGTTTTGAACTAATTATGAAATAACGATTTTGAAGAATTAAAATTGATGATCGAAGCAAAATTTTGAGCGTCGCGTGCATGAAATGATAGCAATAAACGTCATATAGAAGATAACGTTATATAAATACGAGAATTGAAAATATTGAAGTGAAAATATTTTAAGACGCATGAGAGGTGTTAGCGATCTTTATCAACAATAGCATGTTCAAATTTGATGCACTTCCAGTTTTTTCCTATGAAAGATTATTATGATCACAAAAAGCACGTGACGTGTGACATGGAAAACATTTCTGAGTTTAGAATTTTTGTCGAGTGTTCTTTGTCAGAGCACCTTAATGATGTTTTACTGTTATTTTCGTAGCATTGAATTAGCGGTCGATTTAATAGTTGTTTCCCAAGGAGTTGCCACAACCTTCCTTACTTATTAGCATTAAAAAAAGCAGTCAATTTGCGAACATTGTTGCAGTCCGTGACTTGCTTTCTCAATCAATGGCGTAATCGCGAATTTCGTTCAAGATTCACTGTTCTTCAATTATTAATTACAGTAAGCGATATTATTTAAACTTTTTAACTTTAAAAGGCGATAACGCACGTTGATTCAATTATACACTTCACTTTGACCACTTTAAACACATTTTCAACAAGAAGCACACAATCAACACATAAACTCGCAATAACTACATCTAATATGAGTACAATATGTTGTGTGTAAAACTTTATTTACACACAACATTTCTATGCAATTCAGTATTTAATTATAGAGATACTAATGACCAATTTTATTGTCAAGCTGACCGCTAATAGGTACTACATTTGTTCACTTGAAATGAAAATTTGTTGTTCCATTAGAAGCTAGTGACGGTATAACATTTGCAATGTAACCTGTATTCTGTAACCATACACATTACTTCTCTGTTTACCGTTTAATGCAGCACACACTTTATGTACACGTATTTATTTTTTTAGGCACTTATCGACTGCTTAATAACATATCGCGTTCTTATGAAGAAAGAAAGTAAATTACAGTTTTGGAAATAATGATCTTATTTGATCCACATTCAAAACTTGTTTATTTTGCAGCAAAAGAGTATGCGGATTTTGCACAACAATTGCGAAACTGTGAAAACATAATTTAAAGCACACACTCACAAAAAATTGTTTTCTTAACTCTTATTTACACTCTTCAATATTCAATATGCGAACTTAAAAAATTCGAAGTTTACTCCAAGTATTTAGAAAATAAATTTAACGTTGACGAAAGAGTTCGAATTTCTGCGAATTGTAAGCAGAAATACAGTGAAGTGAGCACAAAGTTTACGAGTTTCGACAGTTCATTGATTAAAAATAGAAACGAAAAATTGTCGAAAAGTTGCGAATAACAGAAAAGTGAACAATCTTACCTTTTAGAAGAATACGAGAGTTGACAGTGAATAGCTTGTGTAGTGGTTGTGTAACGCAGAGTTAGCATCCAATAAGTGTTTTACTGAGGATCTGTGAGAGTGACTTTCGATCAATAACAGCTTCAATAAGAATAAATCGAAAAGAGAGCAGAATCCGAGAGATTCCCGCTTTACTCAGCGTCGTTAACTTTCAAATATAATTTAAACTTACAGTGACATCATTTCACTCGTTATTGTTTACTGTTAAATGTAATATAAAGTTTGACATATTATTCTCCTGTTATTAATGTTTGCATCTCAAGAATGTTTCAGTCGTTCTCCTGAAGGAACGCAAATTACGATGCATCGTTGCTGTCACTTAACGTTCTCAGTTAGGCAACGATTATACTTAAAATGTAAACGTTCCACCCAATCTGTCACTGTGTTTATAGTTTCACTAAAATTGATATCGAGCTCGTTTTATAAAAAGGTGAGTCTAGTTCGCATTAACACCTGTTAACCCGATCGATTAACAGTCACAATAATAATACTAACTGAAACAAACGAAAAGAATAAAAATATTAAAAATTAGAAATAGAGTTTGCTCACCAGAAAAACCCCCGATGTTCTCGAGACTGAATGAAGAAAAACCTTGCCAGTTATAACAACGTCGTTTAAAAATACAATAAAACCTGTGCAATTTAAGCCAAAAATGGTGTCCCACCTACACGTTGTTTCCAGTTGAATGAAAAAGAATGAATACAAAATTTATGTGCCGTTAAGACAGGGTGTCTCAAGACGCACGTTTTATTTTGTATTTATGCGTAAGTGGCTAATTTTTGAGCTCAAACTATGAATTACAAACAGAATGTGATTCCCTCATTTTGTTTTAATTCATTAACAAACTACGAAATCATTAGCATTCTTTAAAAAAATTAATTGCATATTCAATCCACGTTTCTCAAAAAGAGATTTCTTATAGCAACCCGCATGTTTAAAATCTTAATCATCACTTTTACTTAACTGAGAAATTTCATTGGTTAATTATCCACAGGTTAACAGGTGTTAAATAGAACAATCATTCAAATTAATGAGCGCATACATACGAGCCCCGTATCTTCTTACTAATTTCGCCATTTTTTTACTGATTGTTCGTGGCTCACCAAAAGCATCACTTTTTTTGTTTGTGTGCCAAATTTGCGATCATAAATTGTACTGCGAATACTCGTGTGAATCGCTTCTAAACACAGTTTGCGAAAAATTGTGGGACAAAAGTGATGCATCTGATTCACAGTTTAACACAAAACGAAAGCAATAAGCATTTGATGTTCGAGAACAAGAACGTAACTTGGAAGTGTGCTGCAAATGTTTGAATCCGGAAGAGGCATAATATGACGTAATGTGTGGCTTATGGCTCATTATACGATTGTTGCTTAAAAAAAGCAGTGCTCAGTGTACCATTCGTAATAGTTGACAATAGCGACTGCAGTCACTTGTACTTATTGTACTTATGCTCCATGAAATTCGCATCTCTGATATTCTCTGTTCGAGAAACTCATTTCGCTGTTTAATGTTTATTAATGCGCTGTATTTCTTCAGAATTCGCATTTTTTCAGTGAAGTGTTCGTGAATTAATCTATTGCCGACTCGGAACCAACAAATCGGTTGTATTCGTATTCGCACACAATTCAATTTCATTCATTCATTTGCAATTCTGCAAAAACAGTCTGGAGAAGTAATTGCAACGAAGTGTTCAATGTTTGAGTGTGTGTGTCTGTGACCCGTGAACAGTTCTCGAAATGAAGAATATTGAGTCTATCAAAAGCTCGTTTTTGTGACAAAATCGCGTTTCGATGTATCATTTTCGAGTTTCTCCGCCTTTTATAAATTAAATTCGACAGCACTGCGAATAAGTGTTCACTACTGGTCAGCGACTCACATTTCCGTAATTCTGATGCCCTCAAATTTCAAGCGAAAATGTAACAAATTTGAATGAACTGTTAAATTGTGTTTACCGCTGCATTGCAAATATCGCAACAAATGTTATTTGATTCAAATTTTGATGCGATGTAAAGTGAAAGTGAAATAATATATGGCATCGATTTGGAAGTGTTATTTTTGAATCACACAATACGTAATTTCAAAACGAAAGCATTAACTTCTGCGTTGAAAAACAACATTTTTCCATAGATTTTATTGACTAGAAAGTAAAAGAGAAAAGAGCTTACAAATAAATACTTTGCAAACGATTTGTCGTCCAAATTTTGTTTTCATCTCGACTTTTAAAACGAATAATACAACGTATTACACATTGCTTTGTTCTGTCTCTGTTGTCTGTGATATTTCGCAGAATTATTTACGTTTTCGATGCAATCAACAGCGATGCTGTGTCTCTGCTATTTTCATCGCACAGCAAACAAAACTCAATTTAATTAAAACTGTTTGCATTGAATTCATCACATTAAATTGAATGTGTTTGAATTTTATACTTTCCTTAGTACTTCGTAATAAAGGAGAACATAATTGAAAGCCTGTGTTCTTTGTTCGATGGCAACACAAATTTTGTGATACACTTTAATTTCGTAAATCCAAAAGGCAAATATAAGAACTTGACGCTGCTGTTAACAGCGATGAATGGCCGTAAATAATCGCTTTCTTTTGTTTGTTTCATTTCTTCAAATTTCGTGCCGCGCAAACATCAATAAAGTGATTAAAAATTTGTGATCTCCAATTTTCTTGAAACGCTGCACTTGCAACAGCATTCTTAATCAAACTTTATTCAATATTTTCTTTTCACTTACATAAAAGAGGACAATATTACATTCGTTTAATGTTACTTTGATAAATTACACTGCGAACCGAGAAATTCGATAAATTCACAGAATTTTGCATACCATACTATTATCATATTATATCGATGTACTCCCTCGAACACAACGACCTCTTAATCGACCTTTATCGAAGCAGATATTCAAAAAATATTTTTTAACTTCTTCAAGAACACTTAAGTTTTTGTCGTTATAATCGTAATATTACAAAACTTTATTTTAATATTTGCAATATTATTCATCTATTTACAAACATTACGGATAAAATTTTGAACAACTTCCTTTCTGTTTTTATCTTTAGTGCTAGAGTGTTTGCTACTTCAAAAATCAGATATTTTTATTTCGATTTACAGCTTTATGTAAATACCATCTTTATGTCTTGAGTTATGAAGACATTAGGTCAAATTTGCTTTATAAAAACATGTCGTATTATTGGAAAAACGTTCACATTTCAAAATAATTTCGATCATGTAGTCATGCGATATCGTATCATTGAATGAAACATTAAAATTGATGCAAATGAACACAAGTTTATGATCGAAACTGTATGTTGCGTACTTCCTGGAAATATATTTTTAGAATTTGCAACTTGATAATGTAAGAAGCTGTTAGATTTTTACACAAATGCACAAGTAATGATGATGAGAATGATGGACATAATTTCGAAGAAGGCGAACAACGGATAATTTTGATTTTAATCTATA
>NCKV01000610.1:0-15635 GCA_003675905.2 Leptotrombidium deliense
CGATTCATTTTTCAATAAATAATACATGAGTACTTTTTCTGAGAAGGATTTAAGTTCATTGATGAATTGGCAGCCACAATGGCACCGATACTAGTAAAATCCGTAACCTCCGTAACCTCCTAATGGAAAGCCCAGACCATAACCACCCAATCCGTAACCTCCGCCATGTCCACCACCATAACCTTTTCCAAATCCGCCACCATGTCCACCAAACTTTCCTAAACCACCCAACAATCCACCACCATGCCCGTATCCACCACCGTGTCCGTAGCCACCTTTGCCTTTGCCTAATAAACCTTTCAGTCCACCTAATTTTCCATAACCGCCATGTCCTCCACCATGACCGTATCCTCCGTGACCACCACCATGACCACCACCGTAACCTCCGTGGCCATAACCTCCGTGTCCGTAACCTCCGTGTCCGTATCCACCGTGGCCATATCCACCGCGGCCGTATCCGCCGTGACCATAACCTCCGTGACCACCGTATCCACCATGTCCATATCCACCGCCGTGACCATAGCCACCATGTCCGTATCCACCGGCACAGACAGTTGAAATTAAAACGAGAATACAAAGTGCAATAAATGAGTAAATCATGATTTAATGAAAAGCAGTGCGTTAACAAAGCACAATCGAAAAAATGCAAGTGACGAGAACTAACAAATTTGATTCTTTTATAAGCTGCATTGAAGGATTTCGGGGAATAAACGTCTTACATCGAACATAAGCGACACAATAAGTTTTAGAGTTCACAGGAAGTTTTTTGAGTGCTAAAAAAATTTGTTGACAAGTTTGATTGCAATGTTGGAAAAGTAAAAGTGTGTCTCAAAAGTTTAAGAAACGCAACGAACCATGAATTAAAAAAAGCATGGATTATAATTTAAAATAAGACTGCGATTGTTGTAATCAATTGTTTAATTCGCAAGGATACAGGAAAAAATTCCTTAGTTTGTTAATTTTAATTTTGTCTAATTTCGTAAGAGACATAACAGGTCAACAAATTGTCGCATTGTATACTAATCTTAAACATTTTCTTTTTCGAACAATTTTATTGCTTATTTTCTCTTAAATAACTTAGTTTGAATGGTATATTTATGTTTTCCAAAATTTGATGTCTTAATTGACGCAATTGTGTGTAAAATAAATAAAATTGATTCTAGAAATGGGTCTCTGAATGTTACCAACAAATGTGAGCCAAAAATTGTGAACTAATTTAAACAACAATTCAAACAATTTCTTGGAAAACGCGTAATTTCTTTATTCAATTTTTAAAAAATTTATTAATGAAATTCTTTCGTTGTTGTTTCCGAAAATATTTTAGTGTTCATTGTTTACAGGAAATTTTTGGGTAAATTCGGCCAAAGTCAACAATGTGTTATGAACGAACTTATCGTTTTTTTAATGATACCTTTTAAAGGATTGTTATGGTCATGAAATCTTTTTTCGCAGATATCCTTTGACCTCTTCCTGTCTAAGGACTCAACGAGGCGTAAAAAATAGTGTCCATTTACTGACATTCAATTTTCTGTAAATTTTAACTGTAATTTCACTCAATTATTTCTAATTCAATTAATAACAACGGACGTATGTAATAACAAAGTAATTGGGACGTTAACAGCGAAACAATTTATTTTCAAAAAGTTTCCGATTCACACCACAATTGTTAAAATTGAAATTAATCCGTTTTCAACATGTATTCAATGTTTGAATAATCAAAGCGAAGTAATTTTATTGCAGAAACTAGAATTAATGATCTAATCAAACATAATGACAGTGAACTATTTTATTTGCAGGAAACTTTGCTCATAAGTAATGATTAACAGTTGTCAACGCAGGCAAATGAATATTTTACTAGTTTTGTCTGTAATTATGACAAATTATTATGTAAGCATTAATGATGCTTTCGATAATGGAATTGTGACCATTGAAACATGAATGAAATATATTTTCGTAAATGTCATCGATTCCTTGAATTCGTTGGCCTTTTTCGTTTCACAATAAAAAATAAAATTGAAAAGCGTCACGGAAATGGATGCAACAAACATCACAGGCAGTCTTCCGTTCAAATTTCCATTCCGTGAAAAACTTTTGTTATTTTTTCGACAACGCTTCAATGTTTCTGCAAAAATTAATACAATGTTTTTCCCATTAAAGTGTTACACTTAGATGAATAGTTTATATTACATTGTGTAAATAAGACTAAAAAATATTTTTGCTTTGTGATTAATGCAAACATGGAACCGTTGGAGAACAATTATTTTGACCAATTGTCGAACGTAATCGTAATCTTATATTGGATCGTTTTCGTGCTTGGATTGCTCGGAAATTTGCTTGTAATCGTTGTTGTTCTTGTGTACGCGAAGATGAAAACGGTCACAAATATTTACATCTTTAATTTGGCTATTATTGACTGCTTGTCAATGATGATGATTCCGCTGTTCATTCACAATAAATGGATTTTCGGAGCTACAATTTGCAAATTTTATATACACTTTATGACTGTTCTTGACTTTTCCGGTAGTTTTCTGATTGCAGCATTGAGCATCGATCGCTTTTTTGGGATCTGCAAACCACATTCAGCGACAAACATTCGAACGCTGGTTGGTTCTTCAGTTATAAATGTACTCATTTGGGTCATGTCTGCGTTCTTCGCGCTTCCT
This sequence comes from Leptotrombidium deliense, assembly GCA_003675905.2. Lineage (NCBI taxonomy): Eukaryota > Metazoa > Arthropoda > Arachnida > Trombidiformes > Trombiculidae > Leptotrombidium > Leptotrombidium deliense. The sequence goes on from NCKV01000610.1 coordinate 2,664, forward strand.
TTGTATTACTTCGCAAAGATGAAAGAAACCGGTGGTAACAAATCGTGTAAAGTACATTGGCCTGACATAGACATTATTAACGGAAACAAGCTTCAGTTTTTGTATACATTCACATTCGGATTCCTGATACCCTTTGCGATGATTATGACGTTTTACTTTTTAATTCTTTGCAAACTGCGACATTTATATTCAGCGAAAGGAAGATCGAGACGAAGAAGAGTTACTTTTCTTGTTCTGACACTGATAACAGTGTACTTTATTTGCTGGATTCCTTATTGGATTGGACACATAATATTCGCATTCTTCGAAGAAGACAAAATGACGAAACCAATCGTCATTTTCACTTTAATTTCTGCTTGGTTGTCTTTTGCTAACTCGGCAATAAATCCAGCACTTTACGCTTTCACAAATAAGAACTTCAACGACAGTTTTATGAAGTTGATTACGTGCGGAAGGAAACAAGAAGAACCCATGTCCACGTTACACACCGGTGGACTCTCTTATTATGGGAGTGCCAAGACGGAACCATCGCACAGTTTCGTCTTTCAAAGCACGTTTGACGGAATCAATTATCCAGCGACTCGTGAACAATAATTAAAATGTTGCATTTTAAAATCCCAAAATTGGGTGATTCTTTTGAAAAAAGGATAAAAGGGAGAGATTCAGGTCACTGTGTCTTGAACTCGCAACTTTCACTTTAATTCACTGTCATTATTATCTTCATTGTTTTCCGCTGTTCTCAATACTGCCTTTCATTTCGACTCAAATAAAACTTTTTTGTAATGAAGTCTGTGAAAGTGAAGTTTTATAATAACAAATAACCGAAATAGTAAATCAGATTGCTTTGAATGCATCACCTCATTTCAATAGATCGAAACATTACAATAATTCCTTTGAAGAGGAACATTGCGTAACTGTGATCTCAATTTAATTTTACTTTCACAAATACGGAAAAAACAAGTTCGTGCAACTGTGACCGTTATTCGTTTTGGGTCAAAAATCATTACATTTGACTGCAGACAAAGTGAAAGTATCTAAAATGTTGTGTGAAAAGAGTCCTGAACAACGATACCAGGAACTGGTAAACGAAGGTATACACATACCATCGGTTTCCAGTGCTGTGAACCCACTTGTTCCACCGGATTGGTTCGATGCCGAAAAATTCAAACGAGCCCAATATTTGGCTCTCAAATTCTTTGTACCACTATTCGTCTCTAAAACAATAGGAGCAATTTTCATCGCTCAAGTTCCTTGTGTAGCCGAACCACTGCTAGCAACTGGAAATTGCGAAGATGTATCAAAGGTATTTCGTCGAACTTTGTCTACTCTTTGTCGACTGAAGAAATGGTACGAGTGCGATCCATTTGATCCCAAAAGTGAAGCGTATCATTCCATTGCTTATGTGCGTAAAATGCACAAAAATGTTGGTGATTGGATGAGAAAAACTGATCCTCGTCGACGCTTGGAACCTGGAATATGGATGAATCAATACGACATGGCTGTTAATCTCTGGTCACTTATATCAGTGGCAGTTTTGTGGCCTGTTGAATGTGGACTTCACGAATCGGTGCTTACTAAAGATGATTTGGACTGCTTCTGTCACTTTTGGGCAGTGATTTGCCACTGCCTTTGCGTTGAGGATCGATTCAACATTTGTTTATATAACTACGACGAATGCAAAGCTCTTTCTGAAATGTTTTGGTTCAAAGTATACAAACCTGCGATTGCCAGCGGCCCTCCAGTGTCCGAAAAATATGGATTTGATTTAGCTGTTGCGTGGATGAATGGATTAAAGACTGGAGGATTTGGACCAGCTTTTAGCTTTCGCCCTGTTGCTCGTTATTGGTATAAAACCGCTCAAATTCCGTATTGGGATCATATTCAACTTGAAAACATTGGTGATAAAATTTTGTACTGGCTTAATCTGTTTGTGTTTTCTGTATTAATGAAATTTTCTATCGTTCATTGGATCATATCGTGGACTGCTAGACAACTGGTCGATTACAATGGCAAACGAAGAGATGAGTTACAGAGTAATGTGTACTCGAAATATCCACACGAAAAATTTCCAGCTTTATGTCCATTCGAAGATGTCAGCAAGAACAAAATAAATCTGAAAATTCATTTCGAAAAGTTGACAAATATATGTCCTGTTGATAACGAAGAGTAACGAACTTTTCATTACTTTTAATTAAAGTCGTTAATAATGTTGACTAATGCAAGCTTAACAGTTGTGAAAGTTAAACAGTAATTTTAATACATATGAGTAACTGTGTCGAATAAAAGTCACAACGTAATAAAGTTTTTTTAGTAAAATAATCTTCATTTTTCCTAATAAAATTTTATTGTTTCTTTTCTCCTTTATTTATTTTCAAACACAAAGAAAATATTGTTTTCAATTGTGTCATAACGATGGCAGCAAAAAAGCTAACATAAATCTTCTTTTTGTTTGTAGAGCACTAAAATACGGAGCACATCTAAATGTTTATAAATTGCTTGTGTCTAAATTTACAAATTGAATTCACAACACAGACCATAAATTGGCAATGCAGATAAAAGTTTATCAACAGGAAAATAAATTCTTAAAAGAAAGTTAGAAAAAACTCCTTAATTAGTCGTTTTTGAAAATTGTTTTCTTTATTAAAATAGTATGTTTGGACACCAACGAAAGCAATAAGTTTATGTTTTTTTACAAATCAAAATACATTAAAACACAATTGCATTTTTAGTAAATTGATGACATCATTTATGAAACAATTATGTAATGATGAGCAATCAAAATAAAAACAAATGTTTAAACAGTAGGGTAATTCTAGAGTTTATGTGTTTGTCGATTTCGAATGTATGGAAGCAGTGTGATAGTGACGAGTACTTGTTATAAACTACCGATTGGGTAATTGAGCAGAAAGAAAGAATATCGTGCCATGTTAAACCTTAACGATTTACTTTCAGCAGTTTTGGTGAGTATTACAATATTGTATATGTTGGATATTTCCCAACAAATGAAACTTCGGTGGACTGAACCAAAATGTACAAATGTATTTATTCTAGAACCGCAGCGTTTTTAAAATAGCAGAGGCATTTTGGATTTGATCCCAGACTTTATTCTATTTTTTCAAAGTATAACAGACTGAACAAAACAGAACAGAACAGAACAAAAAGCGTATGTTGTTAGCTGTGAATGAAATGTGTACAAACATTCATTATATAAAAAGTTGTTTACCTTAAAACGAAATTCACTTAAACAAAATTAGAAAAACGTTATGAAATGTTATTTTTGATCACAATTTTTGCGCAATACAAAAACACGTTTTCTCAAAGTCTGTGGTCTGAAATTTACTTTTGAAAATAAATCAGGAATATAGTCTCAGCTTTATAACATAATAATCTAAAGTGATAAAAAATAAAATTCATGTCAGTGACGCCTAAAAATCAATTGCATTGGAGACAATAATTGACTCATTACTCATCAATTTAACCCAATTGACAAATCGTTACAATCAATAAAGTTCAGACTTTGTCCCTTAATCGATAAATAACAAATAAAAGTTGAACAGTGTTACAATGTGTTGAATAGTGAAGTGATTGTTAGTGAACTCACAAAAGTTTATTATACCAAAACATAAAAAGAATAAAAATTCGGACAAAAATTATGCGATTCCGCATATTTATGAAATGAGGTCGTTGTTTTGACTTTATTCATTGCGTACAGAAAGCAGATAAAATGCAACCATTTAAACAAACACTATTCTTTATCCAAAAAATGATGAATCACCAACAATCTGATATGAGGTGAAAGAAAATGCAAAGAAATATGAAAATTCAATTAATTAAAATATGAAACAGAAGAATGCACTAAAAAAGTATCTGCAAAAATATGACGTTTGGTGAGGATGTCAAGTTAGCAGAGGAAGCGGTGGCAGTAATTGTGTATTTTTTATAAACAACGCTTTTTTGTGTTTTCAATAAACGAGATCGAAAATGAATTCGAGTTATTTTCTATCGAAAAATAGTTCTGATTCAGAAATGGATCCAGACAAAGTATTTCAAGAAAATATGTTGAGTGTGTTCCATGTGCTATATTGGATACTTTGTATAATTGGTGTCGCAGGAAATATTATCATCTCTTTTGTAATCTTGAAAAATGAGAAGATGCGAACCATAACGAACTTTCATATTTTAAACATCGCTGTAATTGATGCAATTATATTGGTCGGCATTGTATTTCGCACAAAGCAAGAATGGGATTTAGGTCTTGCTGCGTGCAAAGTTTATACTGTTTTTACTTCGATCACAGATTTCGCAGGCAGTCTCGCAATAGCTGCCTTAAGCCTGGACCGCTATTACGCAATTTGCTTTTCAATGTCAGCAGTGCGACACAGGACACTAAACATAACGAAAGCATTTTGTGCACTTGTTTGGTTCATATCGCTTCTATTTGCGACTCCAGTAATTATTACAGTGCATGTAGATGATTCAAATGATTCGATGATTTGCACAATTGATGAAGAAGACTGGAAGAGAGGTATGCTCAATGGCCGAGAAGCACACACACTGTACAGCATCATTTTGGGCTTTTGTCTTCCGTTTGCAATAACGGTGACATCGTACGTGTTTATTATAATTAAATTAAGAAGACTAGTATTCGACAACAAATCGAAGAAAGTGCGAAAAGTGACCAAGTTTGTCGTTATTATAATTGGCGCTTATTTAGCATGTTGGTTGCCTTATTGGATTGTAATGATCACCTACTCGATAACTGGGGTCGAGGAGAAGGGATTTTTGATGATGTTGTACCTTTCAGTGGAATATTTGTCATACATTCATTCAGCACTGAATCCCATTCTGTATCCACTCATAAATTCAAGCTTCAAAACGAACATTTTGAAACTTTTCGCTTGTGTACTTCCATCTAAAATGATTACTTCTGAAGATTCAGACTACGGAACAGATACACCTGGACAGTCGATTAGAGTTGCTACAACGAGAAAAGTTAACAAAAACGTAAACACAACGAACACAACAATTATTGCGCAATAAAACATTGACATCAGAAGCATAACTTCATTTCGTCACCTTCAATGCATTCGTAAATAGCAAAACCCTTTCATTAATTCGTCGTACTTGTTAAAACATGTCACAAAACAATAACCAAACAATCGGCAAGCGTTTTGTGCAATTTTTGTAAGCTACATTGAAAACAAACGGTATGTAAACAATTAGTTGCATAACTTTCGTTTCCAATGCACTTTCAGTTTTAAGTAAAATATTAAAAAATAAACTTGGTAATGACTTTTGAAAATGCTTCATTGATTGTGTTCACAAAAATATTTTTACAATTATTTACTTGACATTGTTTTTGTGTGTATTTTTAAAAAATGAATTTTTTTTGACTAATTTCAAGTTCGCGAAGGGTCTCTCTCTAAATCAGTATATAAATGCTTACTTCAGATCAATTTTTTCATTCGAATTTTTACAATTCAAACATCAAAACGTTGAATTTGAAAATGCGTTCCCTTCTCGTTATCGTTCTTGTGTTGTGTATGTCCTTTTGTGTTAATTCTCGAGCGATTCAGAAAAGATGCGGCAAGATGATGCTTGCAAGAACAAACGAATTTGTGCAGGCAGCATTCAACAACATGTACGACGCTTATGGAAGAAATTGTTTATATCAAATCGTCGAGTATTTCGTGAGAAACGATGGAAAAACAACAACTGCCAGGTAAATAAACAATATTTTGTTATATTTTGGTTTTGATTAAAAATTGTGAATCAGTTAAATTCGATATGCTTTGAAAGCAGTCTGCAATTTGACGCAAATTTTGTTGACGCAAAATACTTTCTTTCCTTCCGCAATTCCTTATCGGATTTTGCGAAACGTCATTTAAAAACCTAAATTTTGTGTGCCAAAATTCCAATTGTAAACAACACTGGAAATTCCTTTTCAACTGTTATCTTAAAAAACCGGCGACAAAGTCAATATTTCACAATTTGCAAACATTTTGATGACGTTCAGTGAAAATTTCTTTAGCGTGTTGAAAAACGAGAAATAAATTAATTTTTTTCTCACTGAACACATCAAAAGAAACCTTCGTTAAGAGTAATTGCAACTGCAATTTTAATATTAAAACTTTTCAATTTAGGTGCGGAGAACTGTTTGCTTCGATATCTAAACTGGCCTCTCAAGGAATTCGATACACTGGTACCAACCCAAACCTATTTCAAAGATTTCGCACACTTTTTTCAAGAAGTTAACGCGTTTATAAAAATAAATAAATAAAGAACATAAAAATATATCACATATCCCATAAAAACATATATAACTAAATATCATATCTCCTAACATTGAACGCTGTAAACATAATTTTCAATAAACATAAAATTTCGATTCACTAACTCATAATAAATTCTGTTTCATTGAAACATTTATACATTTGATTTCGAAGAAGTTATTCAAGAAAAACGCTGAACGCTGTTTTTTTCCTCGAAACAATTTCAACAACAATTGAATTGTTGAGAAGTCAAAGCGTAGCTTAAGTTCGTCGAATTGAAATGAAACGCTTTATTGCAGCATAAAAGTACGGAAAAGGATGCGATTCGGAAGAGAAGAGAACACATGAACTGCATTGAAGTGCAGTAAACTTTCAACATAATATGTGAAAAGGATATTTAAAAAACTCGTTATCTTTTCAGAGCCGCAATCAACGCAATTATCGACCGATTCAAAGCGTTAAATTATTCAAAAACCGTCAATGAAATCAAATGAAATCACATTTTTGTTTTATTTGAGTGATTCGCGTAAACCAATAATTTGTTTTTTACACAAATATTATTATTAAATTCAAAGCTTGTGCACTGTTTGTTCGTTTAATAAATAATCGAAAGAATCTTATTTCAAAAGACAACTTACACAACACATTTGTTGTAAGTGCTGTTTCAGGGCAAACAATTTTGTTGTCAAACATTTCGCTTGAAGAAGATACAAGATAAACAAAAAGTTTTCTTGTTTTCTTTTCTTGAGCGTATCTGTTGTCGAAAAATGTATCTTCAATTTTTCACAAGCAGTAATGAAGTGAGGAAGAAAAAATCACCAAAACAAATTGTATGTTTTTGTTTTTTGAGTAACAAACGCTTCGTTTTACTTCCCAACACTTGTGATAAACGCATTTGTTAAACTTTATTATGAATAGACGCAAATTCGCGCTTTAATGCTGCCAACAACAGATGGTCAATTCCATGAATGGTTCAATGTTCCACTGGTGCCAACGACTCATCATTGCACCCATTGCACCTCTGCAGTGAAATGCAAACAATACACACGGCCTTAGAACAAAACTAAGCTGACTCACTGCTGTGACGTTCTACTTATATCGATCAATAAATTCGAGGTTTCCTCAGTCAGACTGTTACTGCATAAAAGTGAAATGAACAGCGTTGTAAACAGTTACAAGTAAAGCGATGCGAATTGAATAAGAAAGCAGTAGCAATTAATTGATAAATTCGATTAATGAATGCAACACAAAACATATGACATTCAGTTTAATTGAGTAACATTCGCTGCACAAACAGGTTACGTAAGAAACACTCTTGTTGTAAATAAATATTTAATGTTAATCAAGGGACGTCTGTACACAATTGAAGTACTGCTTTACAGCAAAAACCAATGAAAAAGGTGTGAGCCCTTTTATTTACTTCGAAATGTCGACAGTAAAGTTGGTCGAACAAAAATAAAATACAGAAGTTGACTAGACTGCATACAAATTCTGATTTCATCCAAAATATTTGCCCAAAAAAGTAGTTTTCTTTTTCAGCAACAGTCATGAATCTAGTCTAAAATTAGTAATCATATGAAAAGTGAAGTGACAATCGAGATATGCGATTTGTGTCGTGCATGCAATGAGTGTCGTTCACTTATTTACATAAAAAGTGTAATCTAATATGTATAATGAACAACTATATAATCAATTTGCATAATAATAAACAAGTCGACGTTCGAACCAAATATAGCAGTTCAATTGATCAATGAACAGTTTTTGAGTCGAAAGAGAGTGAATGTGAATGATTCAACGTTCTCGACCGGCACGGGAGCAGTGCGTTTCGTCTGTTCAAATTTAGACCGTAACACAAATACACGAAAACAAATTAGAATCGCCTCGAAAACCAAATACAATACTGAAATTCATTCGTCGAGTATTCTAGCTTCCAGCGAATTTTGTACTAAAACTGACGATCGGTGGTTATCGGTAACGAACCATTTTGTCGATGTCGCACAGCTTCCTCGTTAGCTCGGTCTGCGTATGAAAATTACAGATGTACTAACAAAACAGCAGTGTAGTACTTACCAATGGTTCGAATTCTTTACGCGAAACGAGTTCGAATTCATTAACAAAAAAATAGAAGTGTTTGTAACATGTGTTCACGTGTGCTTCTGCCCCAATAGCGACCAGACGATCAAAATGATGGATATACACATGTACAAATACACGAAACAGTCGCGTTAAGATTTTCTTGCACACAGGCACGAAGTTCTTTGGAAACGGAACATCTGTTGACACAATTGCAGATTTTCGTCAGCAAAGCATTGCAACGTTTTTAATGAATTGCATAAAATTACAATTGCAAAATCAGCGCTCATCAAACATACAACGAATTACTGTAATTCACATCATTCAAACAGAAATTACAGCAAAATTAGTAGGCAGTAAAAGTAGTTGTCACTGAGATTCTTTTTTATGTACAGTAAACTATCAAAGCTTGAAGTCTAACAGATCGCAAAACGTTAAAATAATCTTCACCTTCAGTTTGCCAACAAAAATTTTGCTTTTTGTGAAATGTTTGAAAACATTTGTTGGAGGAAATTAGATACGAATATTTGCGTAGTTTAAAGCGTCGCAAAGAAAGGCTCTATTTTCAAAATGATTTGCGTCAGACGAGTGGAAAACAAAATGTTCAAATATTTCAAATGTCAAGACAATTGATAGGAAGTGAACAAAAAAAACTGAGTGCATCAAACAACAGCATGCATTCAACTTTCACTTGTTCTCATTGACAAATGTGAATGCAAGTGAGTCGAACATTGCAAGGATTCCGGAATACGCTTTAAATAAAACACAACCGACTTTTCTCTTCCACTTAAAAGTACTCGTACGGCGGAAATGCGTAATCCATGCAAAAACAGCCAAAGCAAAGCAAACGAAAGCAAAAACGGTGCTTTACCTGTTTTAGCAGGGAAAATATCTTCGTTATTAATTTGAGCTTCAATCCATTCCATTAATAGTGTGATGTAACGAGGTGCAGGCAATGGGGTCGGCTTTTTGTACTTGCTTCCATCAGCCCATAAATATTCGAATCTAAAAAGTAACACTTTCAGACACGAACAACACATTAACAGTACTCACTTTGGGCCTCCGGACATTCGCGGACACGTCTCTTCTGTACAATACTCGGTGATCGTTCCATAAATTAAATTAATTCGATTAAAAAAGTCGACGACATGGACTGCAATCCAATCTGTGAGATCTTCTCCTGGCGGCAATTTCACAACTTCTCTCAAATTAATACCCGAGTTCAATGATGCTTGCGCGTGTTTGTGCAGCGAATATCTCATTGTTCCGGGTTCGAACTTCTTCTTCGGTCGAAACGTCTGCAACAGCATCACACAACTATTTTTAGGGTACAGTTATTCGCTTCTATTGCACTCCTAACGTTGGCAACTTGCAAAGGACAAGGTTACAACGGATCGAGCCTCGAGTTTCGCGTCACTGACCGTCGTTCTGACAAACATTCCGTCCACAAAGGGTACAAGGTTTTTGCAAACTTTTCAGAATAGGTTACGACATTAGACTGCTTAAAATTACATACAGAACTGGAAAATTTATAACTATACAAGCAGGTAAAAGCATTCTTCGAAAACAATGAAACGTATCACTCAAAAAACAACTCTCATACAGATTACGATATAAAAAAGATAAAACTTAATTGAATGTAGAATCAAGGGATTCTCGTGAACACAGTACAGGAGGCTCTGGATGCAGTTTAGGTAGTCGGAAGGATCAACTAACATTGCTTTTGCTTTTGTTTCGTACTTTGCCTTTATGAAAGAATTCGACAAAACTGGCCATCGATGAAATCGGTGTGAAACAGTGTTCCATTAATTAACTCCAAATTTAGGTCTGCTAAATAAAAAGAAAAATTAAAAATGAGAACAAATTCCAATGAAGTAAAGAGCTGAGAGCGTTGCTTCGCATTACTTTTCGCTAAAGAACAATGCAAATTTAAATCTTTCGAAGGTTAACCAGATTCCAAAACAATGGTGAGTAGTCCACGATTGATGGCGGATTCTACACTCAATTCATTTAACTAATCACACTCAAAATAAAATAATTAAACTATGAAACGTTACGCAAATCACTGAATACGAAATACTGAACAGCAACACAATTAATGAGGCCGACGAATGATTGATGCATTTACTGTGAAACGCGGTTCAATTGATTGTTGTCAACCTTGCAATTTGATTGACGGCAATTCACTGAAAGTTACTCCGCGTTACTCGCAATAACTCGAATGACAATTCGAACGGTAAACGAAAACACGGAGTTTACAAACAGCAAACATCGAATAGCGAAGCTTTGCAAGCAACATTTCACGCTTTTAATGCTTACAGTTGCAAACAGCAGGAGAAAAGGTGTTGCGTTCAATGCGCAGCGAATGTGTCCGCGATTTGTGGCGATGTAAGCGATGGTCAGCGAATCGCTGCCGAAACACTGCTGGAATGCAGACTGACGAGCGCGGATCGCGTCGATCGACAGTCGAACGTTGAACTCACGAACAGTGGACACGCAGAGACTGCAGTCGAAGCGACCGCAGTTCAGGTGTTCGCAGGTCGCTACTGATGCCAGCGCTGTAACTGTGCGCACACAGGGGGAGGAGTTGAGTTGCGGAGACACCTCTGCGGACGGGTGCGGTGTCGGACGGAGAAGGGAGCAGTATGCGCAGTCGTTATTCTGTTGCCTGCTTTGTGCACTCCTGCTGGCCATTGTTTTGAGGTTCACTTTACGAACTGAAATTTTGAGACCTTTTTTACAAGAATTACTGCCAGTCTACTTTGGCGAAACTAACACTACTCGACTTTTAACACAGAACTGAAAAGTGACAAAAATAGTGAACAATTGAACCAATCGATCCCTTGTCTTTCGAAACAAGGGAAACGACACTCAATGAATGAGTCAATGTATGTATGCTTTGTGAAGACGTCGCAAAACCGCAGTCATCGAAGAAGGAGACTGAAGAACACATCTAAATGAACGCGATCAGAATTTCACGTTTCGGTATTTTAACAAATACCGTGTGCGAAACACTGGCCTCGCGTTTTGCGTCTTATCACCGACACAGTGCAGCCGTCACCCGACATTCGCCTGCGACCCCCTCTCCTCCCCTCCCTTTCCAAATGACGGCCATTTTGTGCTCCGTTGTCGTCGTCGAAGTTGGGCGACTGCAGCGAACAAAGTCAAACATGTTGACATGCACCGATCGGCACACTGCGGACAGGCAATTGACGACCACAACAATTGGCCTTAGCTAACGCACCCGTCCGCTGCGACCCTCGGATTGTTGCCAGGCGACCACAAACAACAAGAGACGCACTGTGATTGAGTACTCCTTCTTCGTGCGACTGAAGCGCAAACATTTAAAAACAAAACATGTCAGTAATTTGAGGTACTTATATAAATACTCTAATTTAAAGGTTGCTCAGCACAGAGAAAATCAAAGAAGAGTTCGACTCTGAAAGTGAAGTTGATAAACAGTTAGAAAGTGAACAGCAACAAGAAATAGATGAAAAACAGATTAATGAGGATGCGGTATGCGCTTTGCAGTCGCAAACCGAATCTGACGATCTGTTAGGGGACATGGATGATGACGAAGATGCAGAGGAAGGCGAGATTCTTGAAGACGGTGAACTTGTAGATGATGATGAAACTCATAAAACTGATGAGCAGGCTAAGTCCGGAACAGGTGCAGAGGATGATGAGAAACAAAAAAAGGATGACAAGTGCGATAAAAAGAAAGAAAGGAGACCGTCCGTAACTTCGTCGAAAACGACGAAAGAAAATGATAAACGGAGGAGGAAAAGAAGAAGAAGGGACAGCGATGACGAAGAAAATGACAGCGATAATGTAAAAAACAAACGCAGACCGAGAGGTTCTTGGACTGATGATCGTCGTAGTCCTTTGCGAACTTCGGCCGATTCAGGGTCAGAAGGTACAGAGTCTAACGATGAGGAAAGTGACGTTTCATTCACTGAAGAAATGATGTTACAAATGTTTAAATCAGTGATGGACAAAATGAAGAAAGAAACTGGAGAAAATAAGAAAAAATCAAAAATGGAAAAAATCATGGAAAAGATGATGAAGACTCAACCAAACCTAAATCAACGTGAATTTCGGGACATTGTATTGCGCAATAAACGACTTTTCAGGTCAGAAAGAGAACGCAGTGAGAGAGCACCTTCAAGAGTGACAAGGGATCGTGACAGACGTGTTGCTTTGAGACCAGGTGAACGAAGGGCGTTGAGAGAACGGGACCGAGACAGGGAAAGATGTACAAGAGAAAGGGAATCGACACCTCGAGATCGTGATCGTGATAGAACTCGTGAACGAGATAAAGAAAGAGAACGAAGAAATGAGATTTCACCAAAAAGTACATGTAAGTTTTTTCTAGAAGGAAAGTGTCACCGCGGCTCTGAGTGTCCATTTCCACACGATTCACCTCAACAAAAGAAAAAAGACATTTGTAAATTTTACCTGCAAGGTTATTGTGGAAAAGGAGATCATTGTCTTTTTATGCACGGCGAGTTTCCTTGTAAATTTTTTCACACTGGAGCCGAATGTTACTCCGGAGACAACTGTAGATTTAGTCATCAACCACTTACCGATGAGATGCGATCCATACTTAAATTATATTTGGACTCAG
>NCKV01000611.1:0-15624 GCA_003675905.2 Leptotrombidium deliense
TTTGACAAAAACTTTTTTCTTCACTTTATAAAGGCAAGCCTTTATATTTCGAGGTATAACGGCACCTGGTTAAATTCATTTTATAGCGGCATGCCGTTGTACGCGAGTTAATATGGTACCATTATCATCATCATAAACATCATATCATACATGCACATAAAATACATTTATTGTGCATCGTTTGCAAATTTGTGCTTATAAAAGGAGCTTTCACCGTATTTAACAAATTTGGGTCATTTCATTCGACAGTCACCAGAAAAATATGTAAAGTATCGAAAGTTTAAAAAACGAAATAAAAAATTTTGTAATCAATTGGGAAAAGTGGTTTATTGCAATCGAAACATTTTTCTCACATTTTAACTGTTCAAATAACTCAAAAGGTACTTATAAAATTATTTCGATTTGAGGTCATTTAAAGGTTGCTGCTCAAGAAGCATCTCATCTCGTTTTCTATGAGATAATTGATTATTTACGGTTCAATTCGAAATTCATTGACAAACAGCGATAAGCTGTCATCAATTTGTGATCAATGATCAAATTTGACATTTAACCTTATTGTTGTTACTCGATTACAGCGAATGTGTGTTCAACAGTATTCATCCGCGAATCTCATTTCCGGTGATCTGATTATCACACTGAATTTATTGCACACAAATCCTTAATCTTGCCGGAAGTGTGAATTGAAGAATTAATTTTGTTCACAGACAGTCAGTCTCATTTTTTGTCGACTCTAAAATTCAATTTTATGATATATATTAAATACGCAAAGTGTACGTACATAACATGTTTTATTACGCGCACTTTAAATTGGCAATTAAGCATGTTTTAAAATGTTTAATCGGTCGCATTCGAGAGGCAATAATATTATCGACGAAACGGATGGCAATGAAGTGCTGCATTGAAGAGGAAAGCATAGCAATTGTCGATTGGAAATGTGATGTGGCCTCAAACTAGTTTAGAGAACCTCAAAACAGCCGTTACCTCTTTAATTGAACGGCGAATACAAAATTGTATAAAAAAGTGAAAAGAAAGAAATACGAGAGGAGAGATAGAGAAAGACACTCGAAAGTAAATCGTTTGCTTTCGGCTATATTTTGACCCGAATTCGTGTGATGGCGAACCGAATGCTTGGCGAGAAAAAATGGCAAACAAATAAGTTTTTTTGGCTGCTTTGCTCTTGCTGCTCATGTTGCTGATATTACTTTAAATGTTGAATTAACTTTCGCTTTGAACTTGATTCGAGAATGCAAGTTATTCAAGATACAAGTGATGAGCATCACAAAATTAAATTTAAATAAATAAATGTAAATATATAAACATGCAAATGCAAATGCAAATACAAAACCAGACCGTCTGTGTCGCATGATTGAAAAAATAATTTACGAGACATGTAATTTGACGAAACTTTATTACAGACAAATTCACTTTTGTCGAAATTAAAGTTTTAAGTCGAATGAAAAAGAAGAAATGGAAGAAATGGTTCGCTTAACTTCGCTTCACGACACAAGACGACGAGAATCAAATTTAGAATTGTTTAATTATAAATAAAAATGAGAAGCAAAGAGAAAGGAAATAAAGTAGTAAGTAAGTAAGAGTTAAAAACTGCGAACTGAGAACTGAGAACTGAGAAAATCAGTGATCGCTCTTTTAATAGACTTGGTGACTGTTTGCACCGCAATTAGCAGCATTTGTGCAATTGTACAGTTAATTTAAAAGTTACATCAATTACGTGTACATATAACATACACACGCATATACAATAAATTTATATTGTTTCTCGTTGTGGATGATTACTGTGTGATTGAAATGTAGACGATTTTTTCAGCTTAACGAAGGGCAGCGAAAGTGTGTCAACACGCCAGGCTTTACGCATTACTGCGTTACTTATATTACTTTTATACTTTTACATACTTTGTACTCACCAAGCTTTGTCTGAAGCTCTCATTATTTAAAATCGCTTTTTATTTCACTTTTTTGTAATAATATTCATGTTTCGAATACAGTTATACATTTACATTTGTAATGCGTTTAAATGTGAACATTTTGCAAAGGATGAGAATGAGAACTTTGCATCAGCAAACTTGACGTAAAATTAACGCACAATTAACATACATTTACTGATTAATGTAGTAGCATGTTACTGTAACTGTGCGATTATGAATAAATTTGCGCGGAAATGGACACTTTCGCAGTTTGCAAAATTTAAATTCAGTGAAAATTAAATTTAAATTCGAAAAAGCGATAAATGAGGAAATTAAATGCGATACATTTTCGACTAATTTTTCGCTTCTTGACAGTTCGAACTTCGAATGCGATGTAAAACTTTTTTCGTAACTGCGAAAAGTGTTTGATTAAGTATTCAACTTTTTTCCAAATGAACGTAAAAAAGATTAACAAGATTAGGTCAAATGTTCATTGATAACGTTCGTTACTGTTTGTTATTTCTTCTGCATTTCTTTTTGACATAAGCAGCAAAATTTGATTTGATTTTGATTTGTGATCTTTTTCATTCGTGGCAAAAACAGTGTCACTTTCACAGTGATACTGCTTCCATCTGTGTTCACGGTTCAAAGCAACGTTTGATGCAAATTGGCGAAAATTGTCCTCCTTTCAAAACACGTTAATAACGATGAAATAATCTTTACTACTTTGAAATGTTGCTACACTTAACACGTTAAGTACTCTTAGTTTCGTAATCAGTGCCTTGACTCGATGAATACCGCCGAATGTAAAGCGAAAGCTATCAGCAAACTTTCGGCAGCGAAATTAAGATGGAATCTGTTATCTCAAGCATTAAAAGAAGGCTCATCTGTTGTTCAAAATAAATCCGTTTCTGGTTCGACACGACAATTTACTTGTTTCGGAGTGTTGAAATTAACCGCAAAAACAGAACTGGTGAACAATGACGAATTACAATTGATAACGAATTCGAATAAAGAAGAAAAGATAAAAGATGAAAAAGGCGTGTGGTACGATGTGTTAAACGTTGATAACCGTTGTGCAATTGTTGAAATTCGATTGCTTACAGAATGCATTCCGATAAAAGAATTGATCCTTGGAATGGATAACACTGGAAATATATGTTTGTGGCCTTCCGAAGAAGTGCTTGCGTTTTATTGCCTAAGAAATGGGAAGCTTTTTGAAAAAAAGGTTATCTGTGAATTGGGTGGTGGAATGACTTGTCTTAGTGGATTGATTGTTGCTGCAGCAACTGATGCGCAAAAAGTATTGCTTACTGATGGAAACGAGCGTTGCATTAATAATTTTAAAGACATTGTAGAAAAGAATGTATCGAAATTTGGAAAAACAGTCGTAAATTGTATGCAACTGGTTTGGGGTAATAATGAACAAATGAATTATCTACAAAATTCAATTGATATTATACTCTGTTCTGATTGTATTTACTTCGATAACAGCCGAGAATCTTTACTAACTACAATTCACACATTGCTAACAGAGAATGGATTTGCAATCATTATGGCTCCTTTGCGTGGCAACACTTATCACGAATTTCTCAAATTAGCGAAGAATCAATTCAGAGTTGAAGAACAAATGACATATGATACACATGTTTGGAATTTACATGAAAAATATTTGAAAACACTGGAAAACGTTTACATACCCGATTTGCATTACCCAAGAATGATCATTTTACACAGAATTGTTTAATTAGGAGTAATGTAGGTGTGTTGAATTATAGTGTTGTCCATAGATACCTTTTGAATGGGCACACTATATTTAGGTTATGCTTTAAAATTGGTCGCTCAATTTGAAGTTCACTAGCCATTTTAATTTAAAAGTTCTATTCCATAATTGTTAGTACAATTAGATCTCTGATCAGATCTTATTTAATCGTACAAAACTTTTGAGAATTGCTTTATATAGCAAATGTTGAGTTTCACTTGATTCACATTTTTAATTGGATTTCCTTTGGATAAAAATTGAAGAATATAATACTGTGAATTTGGAATCGTTGAATTAAGTATTGAACGTTTTATTATGTGTGGTACCAAATGTTGACAATCTGTTATGCTGAAACAAGTACAAATTGTTAAAAGTAGTCTCCGGACGTGACAATCATTTCGAAGAGTGACAAACAGTGACTTTCAAGAAAATGTAATTTAAATAACAAAATTTATGTAATAAAGATGTTACTCGTAAAAAGTGAAAGTTGTAGACGGTAGCAATGCACTTGTAACGGTAATTGCAAGTGAATGATATGCATTTTGCTAAACTGTTACATTCCGATACTGTGTGTACAGACAGAGGGCAGTGACTCTTCGGTGATGTCGGTTCCGTGTATGGCGAATGCGCTGCGAACTCATCATTCGCTGTGCTCTTCGTAGCAGCGTTCACTGTCGACATTTTTGATGAAAAAACGAGTGATGCTTCTTTGCTGATTGCATTGTGTCGCCGAAAACGAAAATGTAATCGCGTTACTCGTCGAGTGATGCATTTCATCGAATCATTATTTGCGAGAACAGGTGAGTGCTGCAAAAAACACTTCATTCCTATATTTACCATTAGTGTTGTTAATCAAAGAATCATTTATATAAATTAATTGAGGGAGTAAAACGGACCGACGTGATTCACGCACACACATTTTTGTTCATTAATTAATTGTATGTTTGTGATGCAACTAAACATTGTTTTGCAACTGTTCGCTTCGCTTTTAATTACAAAACTGCGTTTGCATTCACAGCGACGCAAGAAAAGCGCACATTTTGCTATCAATTAATTAATTCACACCTCAATAATTATCATTTTTATTTTTAATTGCAGTTCGCAATCAATAAAAGCGTGAACTAAATGCGATAATTGTTATTTCGCAGTTTGTGTGCATTTGCAAATTGCAAAATAATAATAAGCAATAATAACTGTTTGCAAAAACAGTTTCGTTTCGCTTTTCTTGCACTTTTGTTTTTCATAACATTTAACATTTTTGATTGAATGTGTAATCGTTTGCAAATGTTTATGTTGTTCATGCACATTATTGTGTATATAAAATGTTCAGTTATTACTGTTGCATTTATTGATTGTTAAATTCACAGAATTCACCGGAGATGCGAAACAGAAAAGCAAATTTTTTAAGTGCTTCATTTCGCAAGTATTTTAAGAAGAAAAGGAGGAAACAAAGAAAGTACATTGCATTTAAATAATTGTAGCCGAAACACACAGAAGATAGAAGTAATAAGAAGATAGTAATAATAAGAGTAATTCGAAGAAGCAGCATCAGCTAAAGAAGAAAAAAACGTG
Source organism: Leptotrombidium deliense (assembly GCA_003675905.2). NCBI lineage: Eukaryota > Metazoa > Arthropoda > Arachnida > Trombidiformes > Trombiculidae > Leptotrombidium > Leptotrombidium deliense. The sequence continues at coordinate 5,257 of NCKV01000611.1, forward strand.
ACGACGGCAAAAGATGTGCAGAAAGTGAAATGATAAATAGTGTTCGCACGATAACCATTGTGCTAATTCGTTTCTTGCTACAAATTTACCTGCAAATCGAGCTGCGAGTGAACGCGTTAGGCGCATCCTGTCAATGCATCGTTTACGTTGAAACATACGGCAAAGAATACGGAGTATTCACGTCTCCCAATTGGCCGACACCGTACGACGACAATATTCAATGTTTACTGTACACATTTCTCGCGAAATCAGATCAAATAATCGAGATCACATTCGACGAGTTCGACGTACAAAAAACATCACTCGAGTGAGTTCACTTCTCAGTTGTTCGCTTTTCGCACATAAAACGTAATGTTCTAATGTTTGTTGCATTGTTTATTTCCTTCCGCTTTAATTAATATCACTGCAATTACTGGTGAATTGCGAAACTGCTGCTGCTTTGTTCGGCAATCAATAAGAAAACGCAGCAAACTAAATTGAATGCAATTCGCACATATTTTGTAGTTTTACTTCTTTTCTGCTTTACCTTATATTATATATTTATTCCTTTAAAAATGATTCATTTCTTTTTTATCTTTCAAACTGATTTCATTTTGCAAAAAGGCTGCCTCGGCGAAGAAAAGGAACAGAATTGTTTTTTATTCTTTTTTTGCACAATGAAATACTGTTTGAAATGTAGTTTACGAGAGAAAAGCTCTTGCGAATAATCACGATTGCAAACGTTTTCAGTTCTGCGAAATTCAATGTTTTTAGCGATGCATACACACAAACTGAACTTGAGTACAATATTTACATGCACACACATATTGAATATAGTGTGAATTATTCATAACTTTAATAACAATATTCAGAGTACTGCTCTCTTTACATACATACACATCTACACATTCGCATATATTTATTTATTTCTTTGTACGTGTATTATGTATTTACAAGAAGCATTTACTGTTTTCTCTTATTTGCAATGACAGTTGCATTTACGGCGATTTCGTAAAGTTATACTTGCACTTGAATGAGTCTGCAATAAACGAAGAAAGTTCTTGGAACGAAGTTTTGTGCGGCAAAATAGCGGACATTGAACAAACACATTACTCAGCCGATTCGTCGTTGATATTCGAATTTCACAGCGATTGGAGAAACGCAAATAATACCGGCTTTCGTGGCACGTACAGATTTCTCAATAAACGTATGTTTGTAACATTTTACTGAATATTCAATAGCATTTTCGATTTTCAAAATGTAAATAAGAAAGTTTACTTATCAAATTGACTTTCATGCAATTCGTGTTTTCAGGTTTATTTGAAACGGATGGAGAACGAGCGGCGAACAGTAGATGCAACTACAGATTCGAGAGTTTGTCGAGCATTGGAAACTTCACATCTGCACTCGTTAAGAACGTGAAAGGAAAATTTTTCTCTCCTCAATACCCGAGCACGTATCCTAAAGGCATTCGTTGTTCGTACGCGTTTTTCGGACAAACTTTCGAAAGAGTAAAATTAGTGTTCGAACATTTACGATTACAACGAAGCGATGTCAGGTACTGATGATCGTTGAAGCGATCGTTTAATGCACTGCAAGCAAGTTAGCTGACTTTGTGCCAAAATGATTCTTCTCATTCTTTCTGCAGTTGCCTCAACAGTCCAGACGTGATATATGTCCACGACGGAAGCGACAAAAGCAGTCCTGTTATCGGTCAATTATGCAATACAAACGCATTCGTTGAATTAGTGTCGACCGGTCCAAATCTTTATATCGAATTCGTCAGCAGAAGTCACTTTCCTGGACAGGGATTCAAAGGCAAATATTTATTCGAATCGCTTTCCAATGCAAATAACAAAGTAAACTCAGACAACGTTCCGTCTACTGGTGAGTTTGCTGAGAAATTTATGCTCATTTTCTTTTTGTTACTTTTTCGTATCCTGTTCAATATAACTAAAATTTGCAGTAAAGTGTTGCGTAACTGCTGTCGAATTGAAATAGTTGCAATTATTGATTTTCTAGAACCAGAATCCGATGGTACTAATCAACAAACTCCGGCCACTGAAACGTCAGGTTCGTTTTCGAAAACTTTTCGCTACAATTTTTTAATCATTTTACTTCACATTGATGGAATGATTTTTTGAGAGAAAACTTTTGTTGTTATTGTTGTTTCGTTATTTTGCTCAATGAAAAATTTTTTCTTGTGTCAGTTGTACAGAAAATGATTGAATATCAGTAACTGTTTCGAAAGTAACATTCTTTGCGAGATTTTCTCGCACGTACACAAGTTTGATGTGAATTTTTGTATTTCTTATACTTTATATTTCATATTTTTCGTTCAAAACGTAATGAGAAAATGTTTTTTAAGATGAAAATGTCTGTTTCGAAATTGGAAATCATATGAAATAAGAGTTATATGAGTTTAGACGTATAGCCACAAATTACACATTCGACAATTGCTCGATTCTCGCGTAATACAACTTACTTAGTACTTTGTACTTATGAGATTTAGTTACGATCGAGTAATTATTGTATTTCTCGGGTATAACACGAGGACATCAATTCGTGATTACTGCTGCTTGTAATCTTGGTCGCAATGCACTCTTTTTGTTAATTAATCATCGATATTTGTTCGCTCATCTTTTGCACTTTTATTATTATTGCACGCAGCGAGTAATTGAATGCACTTGAATAAACAGCTTGATCGACAGACAAACGCGCTCACTGCATGACTACATTTATATAATATTACATTACTACTACATTTACGTTGTGTTGTTTGTATCATCGATTCTCGCTTCGCGTTCTTGTGTTCAATCATGATAATCCGATTTCACGTGTTTCACAAGAGAAGACTATTATTTCAAGAGTGAAGCAACAGCGAAGAATAATAATTTCGCGATATGTGCTATTGCATCATTATAAAATAGAAATGATGTATGTGGTTTCAGATCGCTTTCAATCGTATTAAAGGTGAATTGGAAAACGGCGAGCAAACCTAGAATACGCATCCTCTGAACGATGACATCCGGGATTATAATATTTCGATCCTTTCGCAGGTTACATCCCTTTTTCGCAAAGAAGCGAAAATATAACTTTCCTTTTCTCTTAGACACTCTCAAGCGAATCTAGATGTTCAATGTGTGCTCTTTTATCTGAAAAATTTTCATTTTACTTTTTAATTCAAAACTTTCAAATTTCTTAATTAACTGTATTACTCTGTAAACATAACATCGCTGATTTTTCGTTAGTTTTCGGTGAGCAAATATAAACACAGCGAAAGATATATTTTTGCTTTTGAAAAGTAAATTTGAGAAATTTGAGACTCATTTGGAAAAGTGTTGTGTGATGATGCTTGGAAGTAACGTAATTCACGTAATATTACTAATGTGTCCTTTGCGAACAATATTTGGCTCAATGTCTGATAGTAATCTCTATAGAAATGTGGGTAAGCGTTACACACTTTTGTTTTGTAACCTTGTTTGCTTTTCTTAAAAATTGAATTGAATTGTAAATTTACATTCGAAAAGTGTTCGCATTCTTCTTCTTCTTCATCTTCTTCTTCTCCTTATTCTTGCTCGCTTTTCGCAGTTTTATCATTTTTAGTTTGCAACTACTACTGCTACACTACTGCTGTTCATGTTGTTGTCGTTATTATTGTTGTCATATTTTGCGAGAACGAATATTGATGTGTTTGTACTCGAATGTGCTCTGTCCGTGGCGGAACAACACTTGTAAAAGAAGAAGCAAAAAAGTATAAGAAGATGTACACTATCGATCTCTGTGTGCATGTTAGATCGTTGCAACTCGAACGACGACGAACGATGTCTGAAACATAAATCGCCAATAAATGCTCGACTCGATTCGATTCTTCTCTTCTTTACTTTCGATTCGCTTTCGCAGACAATAATTACGTTCGGACAATGATTACAAATCATATTTATTGACCGTTGTTCAAACGGTAATCGCGTAAACTTAAATCTCAGTGAATGTGTGTTTATATGTGTGTGTGTCGCTAAGATTTATTTTATTCACTCTTCACTCTGTTAATTAGCTTTATGCTAAATGAATACATTCGTAATCGAATTTGTTTCAATTTGCATTTGCAAACATTTCGAGCGTTGCATTTTAATTGCATTTATTTTGCACATTTCTTCTTTTTTCATAGTCGCGATAACCGACTGCAATTTCTGGTTCAGCAGCGATACGAACAAAAACGGCACATTTAGTTCGCCAAATTTTCCGAATCCGTATCCACAGAATTCGCATTGCGTTTACAATTTTCACGGACGCGGCAAAGAAAGGGTACAAATTATGTTCACCGAGTTTTCCGTTTATAAACCAGAAGACACTCAAAGAGAGTAAGTTGAAGCAACGACGTTCATCAACATTATTAATAATACTTATACACAACATTACCATTTTGATCACAGTTCATTTGTTTTCATAATTCCATTGCATAAACAATCCATTTGTAACGAGAAACACTTTTTCCTTTTGGGCAACAGCTGTGATGGAGCAGACGTTGTTATGGTCTTTATTACGATTAATGGTCAGAAGGAAAGAGTTGATAATTTATGCGGCGACGAATTACCGCAGCAATTGATGTCTAATGGACCATCGATTACCGTCGAATTCAAAAGTTTACATTCTTCACATATATCACGAGGATTTCAAGCCAATTACAAATTTGTTACGAGTAAGTTACTGTACTGCACTTTCACCTCTCCATTTTAACGAACTCTAACTCGCTTGTAATTACCTCTGCGACGAAACGCTTGCAACTTGTAAGTTGCAATTTGCAGTTTGCAAGTTGCTACATAATGTATGCAATGTTTTGCTGATTAATTTTGTTTAACGATCACAAGAACAGTTGTTATTAAAAAAGTTTCTTTCGCCTGCAAACTTTGATCGACAAGTAATCAATATTTCAGCACTTTAAGCACACGTAAAGTACATTGTATAGAAAAGTTCTTAAATCGAACTTATATAGTTCTAAATCGACAACAGGCACACACACACTCATTCACTAACAATGAATTTATCCTTCGAAAGTGAACACACTGCATTACTGTACATTAATGTAGTAAAATTGTATATCCCATCAGGAGTAATCTTCTTACGAGCATTTTTGTGTTTTTCGCTTCGTCCGACTTAAATCCTGCAATACAATTGATGTTTTTGCAAAGTGTATATTGCGTCACAACAAATCAGCTTTTACTACTTTGCACAATATAAAATCAGACTAATTAGCAAGCAAACTTTTATTTCTTATTCTCACGTTCTTCCAATTTTATAATCAATGCTCTATAAACTGTAATGAGCAGCAATTAAGTCGTGCTTTGCGAATTACCAGTGTTACGTAATTTACCAGGAAAAAGTTGAAAGAACAAAATTTATTAAAAACACACACTCTACTTATCTTGATACTTCTTTCAATAATGTATTTATCTTTTATATTTAAGCTTTATAATAAATTTATTTTTCGTTCAAAAAGATTTCGGAATTTCAACAGGAACACAAGATCCTCAATCAGGTAATAATTAATGTTAATTTATTAATTGCAAAAAATGAGCTTAAAGCAAATGAATATCTAACTAACTAACTCAATAACTAAATTGATGCAATTGTATTGTGCAGTGTGCGGATTTAATTTTCGAAGCACTGAAAGATCAAATGGATCATTTACATCGCCAAATTATCCTGGTTTATATCCTCGAGACACAGAATGCCATTATTTCTTCTATGGAAATCAATCGGAAAAAGTTCACATTACATTCGCGTACTTCGATGTGGAAGGAGTGACGCCGTAAGTTTGCATTCATTTTTTGCATTCATTATGTTTCGTTTAAATTAAATTAATTTTACTTACATTTATTTTCGTTTTTCCTTTTCAATCGATTTCTCGCTTCTTTTATATGCAACTTTTAATTAATTCAGTTAATCTCGTTTTGTTTGCAAAATCGTCGACAAATTGTGCAATTCTGTGTATCGATCTAGTTGCACCACCGAGACTGCCAGCGATTACGTTGAGTTCTCGAATTACAAGTCTGTCGATCGCAAAATTCCGCGTCATTGCGGACTAAAGAAGCCACGTACAATAGACTCGGACGGCGACTTTTTCCGCGTTACATTCAAGTCGAACGATCGCTTCGACGGCACCGGATTCGAAGCGTTCTATCAATTCAGAAGTCCGGACGGTAAGTAATTGTTTGTCTCTTCTTTAACTTATTCTTCTTGTTCGCCTCTTGTTTAACATAATTTATCAAATAATTTTTACTTTTCTTACGAAGATTTTTTCACCGTGAAACAAATACGCGGCATTTCCGCCAGCGTACCGGTAATTGATTTCTCCTTTATTCCACTGACATTCACTGTGATTAAAGCGTTGTTCTCATTGATTACTGCAACTCGCTTGCAACTTTAAAAAGAGTTTCGCGACACACAACACAACAACTGTGTAATCGAAATAGTGTGTGTTGTGCAGCGTATCACTTTATTGTGAAAGGAATAAGAATCGTTACTTCCACACAAGTGCCTAACGATACCGATAACAAATTATACCAAAAAACCATTGATTGGCTGGCAGTCGATAGACATCAAATATCACGCTCGAAATATTCGCATCGCTTTTCTGGTTATTCCAGCGATCGATATGCCCGTAGAAAACAATCTCAACTGTCAATGAACATATTATGTGCGCAGCTAATTTTTTCGGACTCGCAAGTTAGACAAACAAAAAACAATATAATAAGAAAACAACAACAACAACAACATCATTCTCATCATTCATCGAAAATGTTGCTCACTCAAACTCAAACTGAATGTGCGCCTCACGTTCGACGTTTCGCTTTCTGTTCTTCATTCACATTTCGTTTCGTTCGGCAAACAACAAACCAATATTTATTTAAATTCAGTTCTCTAGGCGAATAAACTAAATAATAAATCATCTGTAAATATACACAACATGTGTATAATATATTAATTTATACAAAAATAAAGAAAAGCAATAAATTGTATGTTAATCATAAGACTCTCACACTCTTTTCTGTTCAGTGTCTATTATTCAATGTGTGTTCCGTTGTGTTGTCAGTGTTGAGCAAAAATAATTCAATTTCATGAGACGAAACATGTATACTAAGATGTAAATTGATTCGAATCGCGATCTCTCGAATCACTGATATAAGAGTGAGTTGAAGAATACAAATTTCGACTGCCATCAATGAAAGAGAGCAGTACTGTGTGTTGTGGGCGAATGAACCGCACACGAAACGAAGCAGCTTTTCACCGAACCTCGGCTTCGTTGCACTGCTTCTTTGTTTTGCTCTCAACTGTGGATGCATTGCAATGCATTGCACTGCCGATGCAATGGCAGCACTCATTTCGAGTGCATACTGTGCTCTTGCTTTTCTTCATTCAACCTAAACTTTTAATGAGTCTCTTCATTTGTGCAACGCGTTTATTGCTTTGTTTCTCGGTGTTTAAAACTCGGAACGAGAATTTTGTCGTCGATAAGCATCACCGTGTCCTTATTTAGCCTTTTGTTGAGGTGTCATTCACTTCACTTGACGACATAAAGCATACTGGTCTCTTTTGTATCGTTTTATGATTTTCAAACCAAGCAAAAATGTGCCTCCTTTCGCTTTGAACACTCCACATTCGAGTGTGTACTTATCAGCTGAACATACAGCAAGATTGGATGTCTTTTTTGTGGTATAATTGTGATTAAGGATCAAACCGAATCAACAGCATCAGAAACAAGCAAAATGATTGTGTCGCCGGCAAATTGTTTACTTTTTATTTTCTCGTTTTTCATTGTTTGCAATGCAGTCGATTCGCGACACAAAAGTGGCAATCGCTGCGAAAGAATAACAATTCCGATGTGTCAAGATATGCCATACAATACGACTCGAATGCCGAATATTCTCGGACATACTGACCAGTCAGAAGCGGCGATTAAATTGCACGAATTTATTCTGTTGATTGAAATTGATTGCTCGAGACATTTAAAGTTTTTCCTGTGTTCTTTGTACGCTCCGATGTGCAGTGAACAAGTGGACATTTCGATTCCGTCGTGTCAATCGATTTGCGAAGAAGTGAAGTCGCGATGTTTGCCAGTACTGGAACAGATCAATTTCGCTTGGCCGTCAATGTTAAATTGCTCGCAATTACCTTCGCCCGAAAAGAACGGTCTGTGTATGCAATTTCCGCCGCATTTGAGAGATGAAAAACGAAACTTAAACAAAAGTGACAACATTCTGGATAATTGGCAGCAAAGTAAACACAGAGTGCCGTCATTGTTTAACGCAATAAAGTCGACTGATTTCGCGAAAACTGCAATAACCAACAAAAATCGAGCTGATTTGGATCTCGATCATTTTTCGCGAAAAACTTTTGTGAACACTGATTCGACAACGAACGTTGAAAAGAGCAGAAAATCTGCGGACACTGCAGAGTTGCAAACTGAAAATTCGATTGAGAAAACAATGTGTCCATTGAATTTTGTCACTTTACCAGTTAGCAAACAATTGAAAAACTCGAGCGAACGTTGCGTTCAAAAGTGTGGCGAAGACGTTTTATTCACCCACAAAGATAAAGTATTTCTACAAAATTGGATCGCAATTTTTGCCTGGATTTGCTTCATTTCTACATTCTTTACATTCGCTACGCTTTGGATCGATGCTTACCGCTTCCGATACCCAGAAAAGGCGATTGCGTTTCTAAGCATCTGTCACTGCTTGTTAAGTATCGCCTACTTAATCCGGATTCACGCTGGCAGTCAGTTTGTGTCCTGTGATAGAACAGCGACCGGTAAACTGTACTTAACAGTAGAAGGAGTTGAAAACAGCGGATGTATTATTGTCTTTCTATTATTGTACTACTTCGGAATGGCAGCTACTTTCTGGTGGTTAATGCTCACCGTTCACTGGTATTTGGCAGCCGTTATGCACTGGACTGCTGATAAACTAGAATCAAACGCGTCCTACTTACACGTATCTGCCTGGACTATTCCAGCACTTTTTACAATAATTGTTCTCGCATTGAGACACGTGAACGGAGACGAATTAACCGGTCTTTGCTTCATTGGTTACCGGGAACAAAATGCGATGCTTATATTCGTGATCGTACCGCTTTCTGTAATCGCATTCATCGTAGCATTCATTCTGCTCAGCGCGTTCATTTCGCAGTTCTGTTGTCATTCATCGACTTTGCTGAAGCACACCAAAAATCAATTATACAAGCGTAGCAGCAATCGATTGCACTCAAGAATGGCAATTTTTTCTCTCGTGTATCTGCTGTCATTGATATGCATAATCAGCTGTTATGTCTACGAATACGTTAATTGGAATAAATGGAAATCGATCGCAGCTAAACGTGCGTTTGATTGTCAAACGACTAATTTGGATACACACTGTCGTCTCACAGACAGCATTCCTCGCAAGGAAATATTCGCTTTGAAAATATTTTTGTCCCTATTTTTGGGTATTTTTAGCGGCATTTGGACGTGTAACGCTGACACATGGACTTCTTGGTGTCGTTTTTACAGTAGCACTTTTTCGAGAAGACGAAGAAGAGATTTTAAAAATGTTTCGTGTTTAAGCTTGAGAAACTCGAGTTTCATTCACGGTCCGTCATCTCGTTCAGTGCAACAAATGAGTGCTTCTTCTTCAGTACCGCACATTAATCGAATGTCTGCGCAATACGCATCAATCAAATCTCATCGAACTCGACGCTCGTATCATAAACAATTAAATGAGTTGACACAACTTTAACATCGAAATAAACGATTTATTTATTCATTTGAACGTAATTTTTGTGACGTTCAAAATATATGCAAATGAATGCAATCTTTTTTAGAACATCATAGTAACAAGAATGAGTAAACAAGAATTTCAGTTTAATAGAAAAGTGGAAATTTCTATTGACATAATATGTGTGTCTTTATAATTTTAGTGTTTAATTAATTTATTAATTATAGTCACGTCTTTGCATACATTTTTGGCACATGTCAAATGCAATGAATAAACATGAATTCGACATTTCGTAACGCTCCCGTTTCACTCTCATTCGTCTCATTTTTGTCTGACTTGAAAAGAGAACATGCCTGGTGCCGACGATAATCCACTTCCACAGGTTCTTGTGCACTTCTTTTTCGTCTCAAATTGTAATCTCATTATCGAAATTGAAAAATAATGCTGATTTCAGTCATATTTTTTGAAAAGCTCTTCTCAAATCCTCATAATTTTCGATCGAAATAAACTGATTTCCAGACGAATTTTGTCGAAAAAATGAAATCTAGTTATAATTTCATTGCATGCGCTATTTTCGGCAAATTTTGTTTTTATTCTAATCAATTTTCAGTAGAGAAACTTAAGTCGATTATAGATC
>NCKV01000612.1:0-15615 GCA_003675905.2 Leptotrombidium deliense
AATTGTGTGTATTCATTAATTGAACGAAACGTGCATTTCTGGTAGTTTGAGTGCAATATTGTAGAAGTATCTGAAATTGTTGGCAAAAATGAAAACATGTCGAGTATTGTTCAGAGAAACAATCTACAAATGAAACGTGTACAAACACATCCACGTAGCACACAAACGGTGTAAATGTGGTTTGTTTGTGCAGTTGTTTGTACAAACTTCTCGGCGATCGTTACTTTTCAACGTTAAATCACGATTTGTATTCGTTTTTAATGTGATTTAAGGGCGGCGGTGGAACAGTGCTGCGTTCGATGAATTTAAGCATTTATTGCGTTGTATGCTGCACTTGAAAACATTTCACTAATAATTGCGTCAGGCGTGACCAAGCCTCTTGCATCTCCTTTGCATTTTAGCGCAAGCAGTTATATTTTCAATAATCCAACTGTGTTTTGTGTGTTTCTTTAAAAAGTTTTGAGTAAAATACACGAAAAGGGTGTAAAGCATTGAAACGCTGTTCAAAACTTATTTCCGTTCATTTATTTGATTTGGGAACTGAATGCAACCGCCGCAACTTGCCGATTGTGAATTTCAACTTTTTTCGTTGCAATTTTCGTTGAAAAGCGACCGAAAAGTAATTAAAGCGGTGGCCTGTGGCCGTTCCTCTGCGATATTTATGGGAACCGTACTCCGAATAAACTCACGTGCGTCTGCAATGTGCTCTGTTTTTCAAAAACTTTGCTGTTGTAACCATTCCATTTGCGTTCAAATAACTGTTTGTGTCTCCTTCGCAATTGCTAAAAACATTCGTTCCCAAACTGGTGATTAATTCTGCATTATTGGGCAACGACTGAAATCAAAACAGATATCATTTTATTGAGGAAATAAATGCAGCAAAACTTGAATTGCTTTCAGAACACTTTTCATTTGAAACTGATAAATGTATTCAACAACTTGTGCGGTATTTTTTATTCAATTGCGGCAAACTTTGCTCGCATTCTGTCGAACTTCTCGGAAAATCAATGGAACGCACTGTTAACGAACGGACGTGAAAAGTGTTCACAACCGACGGACGTATTTCAAATGCGACTCATTACAAATTTGAAATTGCTCGTATTTAGCTTTCAATGAAGCTGCTTTTCATTTTCGAGTCTATTTTTGAAAGTCATAAAATTGAGAGCAAAAAGTACTCGTCGACATTTGCAGGTGATAACAGTAAAAAACAAATCTTGATTGTTTTCCGACAGACATTAAACACAATTTATGAGCTATTTATTTGCATATCGTAACGTTTTGTTGCTTTTCTTTGTGTTTGAGAAGTGCACGCGATATCAGAAAAGCAACCAAGTGTGTTTGATAGACTCGATTCACTTTACTTCCCTTTCGGTGTGCGTATGTAAATACTGAATTTTTTTACTCTCAATTTATCACTGAAAGAAATGCACTTCTAAATAGTGACTGGTGATGTGATTTTAACGTAAGAACTTCTTGATGGTCACTGGCCGTCTGCAGTCAAATTCTATATGTTTTTAGGCAAATTTAATTTTTTCTTGGCTTTTCTCAGGCATTTAAATTCTCAGTCTGACTTCACTTGAGCCTTCAAAAATTAATGGTGTCGTGGATTCGAATTTGTTTCTTTTGCGGAAGTTTACAACATTTTGCGAATAATCTTTCATTTCGTCTGTTGTGCTAAACATGCTAAGCTTTGGAAATATGTGTTCATTAGTATAATTTTAGGCTTAATGTACTGTGTTTGGGCGATCCAAATGGCACTTAAAGCTATGATTACGTTCACATCGATAAGTATATACGAATTAAGTTAAAAATTAAAAATGATATTTGAATTGAAAAAGTGTATTTGAGAAGAAAATGAATAGTTTGCTGTTAGCAGTCGTTTTTAAAAAATTGATCGTTCGTTTCTTTTCGGGAAATTAAGTTAACGATTGTCAATTGAAAAGAGGCAATTAGTCGTTGTTATTTATTGCACGAATTGAAGCTACAATTGCGAAGCCGTGACCGCTGACATTATATTGATTGCTTTGCTTTCAAAAATTGAAGTAAAAGTTTGTGAATAAGATTAATTTCACTGCCTAAACAAATGAAAAACAAACAGCGTGTCTCTGCGTGTGAGAACAATGTTACAAATTTATTGCCGGTGAAATTAACTTCCGTATATTTCACTGCGCAAACATATTTGTTATGCGACTCACCTTTTGTTGCATATTTTTGTGTAAAAAATGCAAAGCTAATCTCTCGATGTTTTTCTCGTTGAAACAGGGCCGTCGATTGACATAACGTCGACACTCGTCGATCTGTACGATAATTTGTTGGCGAAAGACAGGCAAAGAAATGGAAATATGTCTCGTGTGGATCACAAAGATTTGAATGCCTGCGATGACACAAATAACAAGAAATTGGATACTTTGTGTTCTTCACTTAACAAAGGTAACATTTGCATTGCTCGCGTGTTTTGCATGTCGCAACTGTTAACATTTGTCTCGAATGCTGTCTGTGCGCAATTTGGTGATCTGTGATCAATCAAATCTCTATTTGAGCAGTTTGCATGAGGATATGTTTACGTCTCAGTGTTTTTCACACATTTGCTAGTGTAACTTAACGAGTGTTGTACACTTGGATACAGGTGTACACGGGTTGATGTGAATGTGAATGCAGCGAGTAACTGTTTATATAAAATTACGCAGTCAACTGATGCTTATGACTTGAATATGCAAAAGTTGTTTTTTATTCGCTTAATTATTGAGTCTACTGTTGCCTAAAACAGAATATGCTTTCCAAAAAGTTTCAGTTTTATTGAACGAAGCATAGTTTTGGCTGTGACCTGAAATTAAAAACGTAGTCGTCGAATAATTTTTGCTTTTGCATTTCTTGAAAGGACAGCTTCATTTTGAGAAATTTGAAGGGTTTTTTACACGAAACTTGACTGTGAGCAACAATTAAAAGCGATGTTTTACATTAAACAACAAAATATGAATAAAGAAGATCGGGGCTCGCAAAGGGTGTGTAGACAATTAATCGCCGTTTTATAGCCTCGAATGTGAATAATGAGCAACGAGAGCAGTAAGAAAGCACTGAACATGTAAAGTATGAAACATGAAAGATCGCAAATATCAGATTCTTCCTCTTTTATTAATGAATGAATGCAAGTTACTAAATGTTAGTGAAACTTTGTGCTCTAAGTTTATCAGAACACTTCTTTAGGCGAAACTAAATTTACTTTTTTAGATGCGTCCACTGCCTTTAATGCCTCGAATCATCCTTTTCCGACTTTCTTTGCTATTGAAGAGCAGCGAGAAGTTTTTGAACCAAACTCTGAACTGCCACACTTTTGATCGCAGTTCGTTTCAAAACAATGAATTTCGTTATTACTTTATGAAAATAATTAAACATTGGGTAAAAGGTCGAAGCGGAAAGTGTTTGAAGTACTCTTCCTGTTCACTTTAATTAGTTTACAAGTTTTCTTCTGTTGAATGCATTCACAGTCACTTGAGCAGTGCCTCACTGTTCTTAGGAATCATTATTGTATTGTATGGTGAACAAGCTTTCTTTGAAATAACTGTGATGCAATTATTTTGTGGTCTCGCTTAATTGGTAAACAAAACTGCACTTCTTTATTCATCATCATCAACTTTTTGCAGCACTTTGGCTACATTTTACATATGTTCACTGTTTCCTTCCCTTTTTGCAATTTATTTGAGTCAATGACTGCTGAACTGTTCGTTCGACGAATTCGTTGAGTTCGGTGTATTTGTGGCTTCGAATATACACTTTTCATTTAACTTTTAATTGCGTCTCTTTATTTACAAACTTTTCCGCTGAATCTCACCTTCGGCTGTTTTAATAACATGAAAAACGTTTTAATCCAAATTCGAGTGCCTTCCATAAACAGTTATTATCGAATGCATGAATTGCACAAGCGTTGATTTAACGATTGAATTTGTCGCTAATGAAGTCTAATTAAAAGTCAGCAGAGTTTCGCAGGTAAATATGTCAAGTTCACAAGGAATGTGCAGTGAATGCCTGCCATCAGTGCAACGACCGCTACGATCGTGGCTGACGGACAGTTTGTGACTTGATTTCAGAAAATTCAGTTTCAGAACAATTTACAACGATAAATATATGATAATTAAAAGTGTTTTTGCATTATTCATGTGTGCATGAGAAGAGAAGTAAAATGACGCCTACGTTTAACGGCATTACTCTATTTTCTTAAAAAAGAAAAACAATCACAACAATACACAAACCAACGATGAATGTTTTGACACCATTTTTCATTTTCTTTTCAATCGATTTCAACAAATTAAGTGCACGCATTTTGCTCATGAATTCGCAGATTACAACTGCTGACATTGACATTGTTTCCGTCACGAATCGTCTTTGCATTGACAGTATTTTGCATTTCCATCATTGACCACGAATTTGTAAAACAACCGACGCGAACCTCGAAATCATATTTGGTTACACTTTTTTGTTTAATATTCGTGACTATATTTAAGATGACGGCAACACTAAAGTTGAGAATAATTTGAAAACTCGCTTTTCTTGAAAGAATCAAAGAAATTGAAGCAAAGAATTTAATCTTCGCAATCAAGTAATACTTTTGCGTGTTTTGCTGTGCTGAACGTCGCAACGAATTTTGTAGCAGAATTTACTTCTCGTTAATCATCACAATTCATTGAATTCGATGCATATTTCAGATTAAATTTCATTCGTTGTCTAATCAGCAACAAACTAAATGTTGAAGACGCTGTCGAATTTTGAATGCTGTCAAACATTCCCTTTTTCATCAACTTGCACTTTGCATAAACAGTTACAGATTTAATCGCAGTGTTATTGCTTGAAATTGAAAGCTCACTAAACTTAAACTGTTGAAATTGTTGTTTATAACATGTGCAGCTGTTTACTTGTATGTTCATTTCATATAAGAACAGTGTTTGCAGCGGCAACAGATCGTTATTCATTAAATTTTGAAAAAATGATTTTCATTCACTTTAAGTCTTGTTTTCAGGAATGTTACAAATTAAAGTGATCCGCCACTTCTGAACTCTTCTCAATCTTTTTTATGTATGAAACATAATATGAGCTTTAATTCGACTATCCTTTTGCTTCACAGTTTCCTTGTTCATCTTTTACATCTCACTTTTGCTTCGAAAACGTCTCGTTCTTAGATCGCAGAAAGCAGTTAATTAAACGTTTATTTTGATGCGCATTCTCTTGAACTGAAAAACGTGCGAATAATTGTGCTTTCAAATGATTGTGAGAGTAAAATACAAGAATTTGTTGAACGAAGAAAATGGATGTGATTGCAATGAATAAATGTATTCGAATTTCGAATGAGACGAAATTAGTGTGGAAAGCATCGAAATTAAATTTCAAAGGTAAAGTGAATCGTGACTTTATTCGGTTTTATGTGTGAATTATCATAAAATGTTAGTTTCGCTGTAACTGTTGCAATTGAAATCGATCTGTGAACCAGATTCCCGATTCGCGGTGGCCAAATTAAGAAAAATCTTGGCATTTGTACGGCAATGAAATGTTAAGTGATTTATAATGAATGCTGTGGTTCTTTAAGAGATGTGTTCATTTGTCGATTACTGTTATAACAGACAATGTATACACAATAACGACGAAAACACTTTTTTAATTGTCGGCCTATTTTCAAGATTAATTCGCCATTTATCTTTAAAAAGCTTTTTTAGTTTTTATTGGAAAGCAGTGAATACACAAATTTAGCCGAATTCGAGTGTCATTAAAGTTGCGTTTCTGAGTAAAGCGCAATTATATACTTCAAATTAGATTAAAATGCAATTATAGCTGATATTTGTAAGCAAACATTTCAAATCACTTAATTTAGTTATATTCGCTTGTTTGTCGAAGTAAACGTTAATATTTAGTAATTTGAATTGATGGCACACCCATCACTGTTTCGCATCTCTGTTCACTCACCTCATCGCAGCGAACATTCGAAATCGCAGCGAATTCAGTCAGAAATGTTACTCCAATTATTACGATGTGTTTTATAATTGCTGCGCCGTTTTTTGAATTATTTATGTAAAACGCAGCTTCACTCAATTAACGTCGGTTTCGGATTCGTTTTAAGGTCAGTAAGGATTAAAAAATAGTTAATGCCAATAATGGCATCCACGCCAGCTCGTCTCAGCTACATGTATTCATTCAACATAACGGCTGTCATACACTTTGTTCTGCCTTTTCATTTACTTTTTCACAATTTATCAAAAAACGCTGCTTTTCACAAAATTGCTTTTTTGATTGCAAACTTATTCTAATACGAAATCAATAATTTTAATCGCCAATATTTTGCTGTGTTTGCGAAAATAATTTATTCGCAAATTGCGAAGAAGAAGCAATCAATGGCCAATTAAATGCAGCTTACATTTTTTCGTAAAATAATAACAAAAGTTGTCTTCTTTATTCTCTCGTTCTTATTTGTTCGCTGAAATATTACGAAAGTAGAGAAATGCTTTGAAAATTGTTCGAAAATAAGGTTTATAAACGAAGTCACAGTTGTATGTGTGCTCCGAAATATGATGAAAATATGAAAAGAGATGAATGCAAGCGACGTGTAAAGGAAAGGAAAGAAGAAAACGATTGTTGAGTTTCACAATGTCTTTGAATTGTCTTTCTGTTTTCTGCAGTTTTGTCTTTCTTTTAAATAACGAATTGCTTGAAAAGGGCCGAAGAAAAGCTCACAAAATGTCACTGTCAAGAGTTTGAATGCGCCATTCTCTATTATAATCTGTAATCTTTATTGTTTTGATCTGCAAACGAGCAATCATTGCGGTCACAAAAGCGAAACTAGCTGTCAGCAAAAGTTCACTCTTAGACGAAATGTGATGTTTGCACAGTGCCGTTGATTGCTGTTATTAATTGCAATTATTGGCGAGCAGTGTTCACTGAATGAGTGTATCAACAGCATGTCACTCAAACAAAACAAGTGTCAACAAAAATGTTGATTAAATTATTTGCGAACGAATTAACGAGTGCCGAGAAAACTTTCCGCTGTGTTGTTAAGGAACGTGAAAACTATGAACTTTACGAGTCGTTTCGGTTGTTGTCCATCGGTTGTATGTATGCTTATTATTATTATTTAAAAAATGTTGTGTAACTTGTTGCGTCGCTGCGAGTGCTTCTCGAACGCCGATGCAGTGAATGAGGGACAGAAGGAGGGTAGACTGCGGCCCGATTACACTTTTTGTTCGAGCAGCAAGCATCACTCTCTTTGGTCATTGCAGTTATTGCAACTTCGGCTGCGAACGTGAACACACGCGCTCTTATCACTTACATCGCTATTCGCTGTCCACTCAACTCGTCAACTTAAATTCTGCAGCGCATTTGCAGTGCAGATGTTCGTTACGTGCACACAACGTGTGCGAACGTCTTATTCTTTGTGTTCACGACACGTGCCTTTCAATTTGACCGCTTTTGTCCTCTCCGCGTTTAAAGTCTGAAGTTTAAAGTTCTGCCAAGTGCGACGCCGGAAATTAATGGTCTGTTTGCGATTTTCCTGCATTGACAATGTCTGCTTTTCACACGTGCCGTGAACGGAAACCATTCTCCTCGTTCATCGAGCTTCGGTCACTGGAGTAACACACAACTACGATTCACTGGTAAATATTGAGTTTCACTTGACTCGTCTCCGGAGCAATCTTCCAGCGCTAAAATCTGGTTTCTCTCCAGTTTCGTTGTATCATCGCTAAGTTTACTTTCTCAGTTCGCGTTCGTAACATCAACCACACTTTGGTCTTAGAATCGCCGATTCTTTGACTTCCTGTCGACAATTCGTCTCACTTTTCTCTGTAATCGCGACATCCTCTCTTCACCAGTATTCCTCTTACACTTCTCGTTGTTATTGCTTCATTTTTGTTTTCAAGAAAAACTGAAAACTTTGCTTGATTTTGTGTCATTTGGATGTACGTTTGAACAGAGATGAAAGTTCTTAACTGGACTTGGATCACTTGTAAGTTTGTACCGTTTTCTTATTCACTCATATCTTTTGTTGTGTTAACATTGTTTTCGAATGAATTGTGGAGAAAATAGGGTTTTACTCTCCTTTACTCTTTTTCTCTTTACTTTTTTAACTTCAAAATTATGCGTGAACATTAATTCAAACCCACGGAGCTTTCATATTTTCTGTGCCGCTTACGGATTACTTTGTTGTTGCTTTTAATTAACCTTTCATTAAAGAAACGTTTTGTTCACTCGAAACCGCAAACTTGTCTCCACTTTCAATTCCACCCAAAAATGCAGTTCTGCAAACTATGTGAAATGGAGAGCAATACATGAGTTATGCAACAACATACTGATTATATTTATGTTCGAGTTTGTAGCGTATTGTACAATCTCGTACGTTTCAATGATGCTCTTTCTAAGCTTTGCGATTATAATGAAATGAAATTAAAATGAAACCGTAATTGTAACTCAATTCCGTATCAAATGCTTTGCGTGTTTCTTTCGATTCTTTGCAAAATTGTGTTTTTTTCAATTAATTTTATTAATGAGTGTTAAACGCACAACTGTTGCAATGATTGTGAATATTCAGTTTCATTACAGCAACTGTTTATTGAATGTTTTATGAATGACAACAAATGTTTGCACACAATGTTTGTAACTGCTTTTCGGCAAATAAACAGAACGAGTGCTGCGAGAGGATGAATGCAAATTGATGAGAACTTGGTTTCGAAGCTGCTTTGCTTTCGTTTGCGAATAGAAGTGAACACTGCACAGGAATGTTGTTTGCGGTTTTCATCTCGTTTTATGAATTAAGTAATTTTCGGTATCAAATGTGTTGCTGTAAGTGTTAAAGAAATGCACTGTTTGCTGTGTTTGTATCGTTTGTTTTCCGAACACTTCAAACAATGTTACATTTAAAGCGAAAATTAAATTTAATGAAATTATTTCGTGATTGCCGTGACCATAACTGCTAATTCAACTTCTAATTCTTTTGTTTCGCGGTTACCATTTAACCTTAAAAACAAGCGATTTTGTGTTACGACTCAATTCAGGGTGTCCATTTGTTGCTCGCTTTTGGTTGTAACTACGAACAACGAAAATATTTTCTCAAATTGTTGTCGACAAACACTCGTGATTTGATCCTATTTTCGAAGCTTACATATTTGTCGGCGATTGTTTCACTCGATTTGTGAGCATTTTAAACTTAACCTACTTTCCATCTCCAAGTCTTCAAATTAATAAACGGAAAACTTTGGGAATTAATTCTGTTATCTGGTGTGCAAAGTTCACGAATCGATTACATCTATTGCATCGATTAAAGCGGCAAACCGAATGTGGCCGTCGAACAAACGTGTCACAAGTGATACATAAAGTGACTTAAGCTAATTGAAGTGATTAATTGTTAACGTATGAACCGCCGCAATTTGCAGATATTAATTTTGCTGGTGATCGTAAGCGAGACCCAAATTTTGACAGTGTTTCTTTAGTGGACCTGCTTAAAGGGTTAAACATTGAATTTGTTTGAGGAAAGCTGTTTAATTATATCACGAAATTGATCACACTTTACTCGAAGAATCGGCTTTATTTGGGTGCATCTTTTACGATGTCTGACATCGCGTTTTTTTATTGCATAACGTTATTTTTTGAATTCTGAAACATTTGAAAAGACATAAATTCGTAATTAATGTGATTAACGGACTTGAGTCGAAAATCGCGTTTTAAATCGACTCATTGAACACTGCGTTAAAATAGAAAATAGCGTTTTCTGGTTCTGGGTTAAGGGTAATCATATGTTTACATTTTTCAATACATAAGTGCTACTTTTTAACCTTTACTGCGGTTTATTTGAATTTAATATTTAGATTACTGCAATAATTGAATATTTAGACCTTTACTGACACACTTGAAGCTGTAGTTAACGTCCCTCTCATTTTAAGTCTTTATTATTTCACTAAAAAAGGTAACTCACAAAACGGCTCACAATTACTCATTTTCGCTTCAATTCTGCTAATCTGTTGTTTCCAATTTCTCAACAGATTTGTAATTCATATTCGACTGCAAATTTGTTGCTCAATTCGTTCTAATTTTAAGAATTGATGTGAAATCGTCGTTGTAGGCAACATTGCATCTATTTGTTCACAAATCGAATCGCATTCATTATTCTTTCGATTGTTTGTTCACACACTGAACACAACCTGAAAGGAGCCCAATTTTTGGTGATTAATTGAACTTTTAATAAATTCAAAATCAAAATAAATGACTTTAAATGATTGCTCGCTCTTTCGTCTTAAACGAACTGTTTCGCTGCGAATCACTGCACAACTGATCGATTTAATATTTAATTTTTAATCTCGTTATTAGAAGCTATTTGCAAGAATCAGCAACAATTTGCTGACATGTTCTTTTCATTTAAAATGTTTCGTTGCTTAAAAATTGCTTGATTGTCACACATACATCAATATATGTATTCTGGACACGTTAAACTCGATTGTATCGTACTACCGCCGCTGTTCTCACATTGTTTACTCACTTTAATTGTCGTTTGAAATCTAAAAATTGAGACAAGTGCCGAGTGTATCGCTTATTTTATGATTTAATTGTGGAGATAAAAAGCGGCGTTTGACGAGTGCAACAGTTTTATTGAGTTGCAGTGACTGTTGTCGCAAAAGAGAAGCGCAATTAAATATACCGAATTGACGATCGCATCTTCTCGATTCGCGATGTTCACTTCGCACTGATCCTGTTGCCAGACTTATGCAATAGTAAACTAAGTTTGATGTTACATTTAACCAATTTTGTCAACTTTTAATACAGTTTTTCTGGAAATGACACTTGCGAAGTTTAAGTAGTTTATGTTTTATATATTTTTTAAAAAGCAATCACCGACTGTAAATGTCCCACTTTTTGTGTTGCCGTAACTTGCATTCCACTGGCTTTGCATTCATTTTGACTTTAGTTTACAAGTGTAGTTCGTTGTTTGAGAATTCTTTTAGGAATTATTGCTGTTTTTGTCGTTTTTTGCGTATTTCTGCGATTCTGTGATTTCCTTTTAATTGAGCTATTTTTCAAATCCGTGAAAAGCTCGTCACTCTTTAACCGTAAAACATTGAATCGTTGCTAAATATAATTCGCAAAACAACGCGATTATTGTTTGCTTTGCAGCCTTTTCGTCTTCTCTGTTCATTCATTCTGCATTCTAAACGAGGAACGAATGAAAATATTTTACAGTCTGATGCAAGTGACGAAATTATTTGTCTTCTTCGCTTCATTCAGACGACAAGCAATCGTTGTGAACATTTGCTGCTCACAGTCTATACTTAACTCCACTTAATTTGTTATTTATGATGTATTGATTGCATTCTCTGATTTAAAAAATATTTAATCCTGTGTTGAACCATTTTTAGAAACACGGGCCATTCTTCCCACGCATTTCCGTGTTTTCTCGTCTCATTCTTCATTCATTTCGGTTCAATTTTCGATGCATTGTTGCTATTCGTATCAAGCCCTGTTGTACTAGCTCTTCTTCACTCACTCTTTCTCGAATACATCACTTGAAACACACTTCTATTGAATTACATCTTCATTACAAGTCCACGTCGTGATTCTTTTTAGTTACACATTTGTTGTTTTTCATCTTTTTAAAGATGAAAGATCACTTCATTTCAGTGTTCTCTTCAATTACATGTGTTTGTTGTTCGCCAAAAGCGAGTACTGCACCGCACTTCTAAATCTGTTTCCTGTGCATGACTATTCAAAGCGAATGTTTGAATGAAAACTCACGTTTTTTCTTTGCAACTATTTTCAGTGTCATAATTGTATTAATTACTTATTTTAATTTGAGTTGCACACAAACACAATTTGAACAAATATATCTTTCGGATTGTTGTGAAAAATTAGTCAATAAAATAATTGCGAAAACAGGTCACTTGAAAACCAAAATAAAGATACAAACTATGAGCTTTTCTTATTTTGAAAGCTGTCAAATTTTGAACGTATTTGAAATATGTTTTCTGATTTTTGAGAAAAAATACTGCGATTCATTTCATCTTCTATTTTCGGCGCGTGTTGACTTTAATTGAATTTAAAGAGAAATTAATTGTCGGCGATGGCAACATTTTGAAGCCATTCTCATTTGTTTTTGTTTGAACAAACTTTGTTGCGTTCATTTTCACTCGAGTTTCATTCACCTTTTTTACTCATACTTTTCGGTTGTACACTTAATGCTTCGACTATTGTGTTTTCGTTAAAAAACACACCTTTGTAGTGACAGTGAAAGCAGTGTTGCAATGGTGCTACATCCGAATGAGTGGCAGATAAAAACGACGAGATTAGCGGTGATGAGACGATGATGACCGCAAACGTTATTTGCGGAGTCGACACCCTCTCGTTTACTGTTCGTCGAGCACTGCGAATTCAGCTCTTCTCGAACGCCTTTTCCGCTGCAATCGAAACCTTTGAAAACAGAAGAAACCGAAAACAGTGCATAGAATTGCGGAACCCGAAAACGCAGCCAGAATTAATTTCTCGAGCAGTGGTTCGTTGCCACTGTTTATTTTCGGTAATCGCTTACAAACGCTTATAATTATTGAACAGTAATTGCTGTGAATCAAGTGAATGATGTCGTTGAAAGTGCGGCAGTCGACTCCATAATATTCGTTCATTCGTTTCGTGTTTCTAATTTATTATTAAGACTCACAATTCGCCGCATACTTGCAATCACACGCTTTTTGTTTGAAAAGAAGGAGGAGGAACGAAATTGAAGGTTATTTTCGGTCTCATCTTTCTGTGCAAAACAGCTTTTGGGTGAACTGTACCACCGCAGTGCCCGTGTCTCAGAATTCATTATGGAAAACGTTTTTACATTTCTATGTTTTCCATTAAAAAGCGTGACATAAGTTTTGTGTTCTCAATGTACTCTCGCATCGCTTGCATTCTAAGATTTGTCAGTATTCGAGAATTGCAATGCAACAATTTTATTGACAAATGGAGTAACCATATGACAAGTGCATCGCAAATGATTTCTACTTTGTTTTGTTAGTTCTAAAGTTAGTGTTTTAAATCGACGGTCGTTTGTCGCTACCAACTAATCGACAAAATGTTGTTGTACGAAAATTCACTGTGCACTGCTCATCGTTTGGCAGCTTCATTCATCGAGTCTACGGATTGCGGAAGTTTCGCTCGTTTTTAGAAACGTCGCGAAAAGTGACAGCAGCCCATCAAACACCAAGTCGTTGCTTCATCTTATTTTACATTGAATAAATTTGCAAATCGTTCGCTAAATGTGAGGCCCCAATATCTTTATTCTCACTCATTTCTTATGCATTTACGACTTTGTCAGTGCTCTCAACGTTTACATTCACATTGCTTCACTTGTTAGTCGCAGGTTACGTCCTGTCACTCGTTTTGTGGTTGTCTGCTGTTCAGTTCGATAGCTAAGTGCAATTCAATGTGATCCACTGTTTACTGATCTTTGGATCACATCCAGAACTTTGATTCCTTACCATTCGACGAGAAATGAACAGAATTAGTTTTCAACTCAGTCTAATTATTGAGTTCAGATTTCGTCGTTCGCTCATCGCTGTGTAATAACATCGCGAACAGATTTACGGTTTCGTTGAGATTTAAATTTGTTTTTAACAGCGACATTCAATTTATTTGGACACCTGCTTTGCGTAGTTCTCAGAATGAATTCGCAGTTTTCAAACACTCTCTTTCATTCACTCGCGTTCAGTCGCTGTTCTGTTTGTAATGTCGACACTCACTTTTTTCAAGTAAGTTTGTGTTTATGTGTTGGTCGTGTCGTTTGCATTTACGTTATGAATGTTGCGCAAAACTTTGTGCATGAGGTTGTACGATGAGTTGTATGACGTTGTGTATAGTGTGTGACTTGTGAATGGCAAGCTTTACAATAACATGTTTTTAAGTGTTTATTGAATATTGTCAAAGGTTTAAGAAGTATATTGTTTATTGATAGGTCCGTCGACTGAACTGTCAAAAGTTAACGAAGCGGTGGAAAACCATCAGAGAGAGCAGATAAACTCGGCTTGTAGTGAATGTGTGACTTCGACGGTGGACAGCAAATCAACATCAAGTGCAATTAATATGTCCCTTCCGTCAACTGATGAGTGCTTTGAAACTGTGAACAGTAGCACCAAATTCGCCGACAATAAGCTTCTTAATTACTGCCATAACACACCCAACACTTCGGAGTCTCAAACTTCATTTTCACCGTCAAGTTCATATTCGTCGTCATCATCGTTTTGTTACAACAAAAATTTCCGCTACAGTTGCAAATTAGACAAAGAGAAGAAACGACCACTGAGCATATCTTCGATATCGTCGACAAGCAGCAGTTCTTGTTCTTCGTTGAGTCGAAATGGTAGTCTTGGTCTTTCGGATGTCGATAAAAAGTCGTATTTGGCGAGTATCGAAAGTCTCAATGACGCAGGTAATCATTGAAATCATTCAGTTTCATAAAAGCGTAAATAAACAACTTTCCTATTACACGTCGTTTGAATTTAGAATATTAAAATATGATTTGTTGCAGATGTGTGTGACGATACCGACGATGAGGACGAGCCATGTTTACCTTCACGAACATCGATGCCTCAAAACGGTTCAAATTCGTCGTCTGCTTTGTTGGAGTTGAAAGCGAAAACTAATTTATCGAATTCTTGTTTAAATGGTGTGAAATCAAAAGATGGAACCAGTTCGTCATCACTCGTTAGTCACAGCTCGAATACTTCGTCGGATGAAACGTCGAGTACAAAGTCGTCCATGTCGTGTTCGCCATGTAAAATAAACGCGCAATTGGAACATCAGGATTACAGAAAAGTGCCGAAATATTGGGACCCAAACTTAAGTCATATCGAGCGAGTTATCATTGAAATCGTCGAAACTGAGCGAACTTACGTTGAAGATTTACGGGAAATAATTCAGGTATGATTTTGATAATCTTTTTTGTCAGCATTTTTAATTGCGTGCTCTCCAATCGATTCATGTGGTACTCTTTGCGTATTCAGCAAACTAGGAAAAGTAATTTATTTCGGTTTAACAGGCAATAATTTTAGTGCAGACGAAGCTGTTTATCGTTCGAATCTTTTCCTAACGAACTTTAGGAGTTTAAGAATCGGTTTGCGGTTTTGCCGAGTTTGTAGAGTTTGTGCTTGTCAACATCAATGCGTTATGCAAACAGTTGCTTTACACTAAACTTTATATTTGAAAAAACATTTATTATCGCAAATGTCGCCGAAGAATCGCTGTCAAAATGAATTTCTGTTGGATTAGATCCAAAAATGCATTTCGGTGGCTCGTCTGATGCGGTTGTGATGAGAAGGGTACGAAAATCTTGATCTCATCGTTTGATCACTTTGCGAATGCAACTCGTGCACAAAGCGAAATGTGATAAAATTGCTGCTCCTTTGACAGCCAAGAAGGAAGCAAAGCAGCGACAGTCTTCGTACCGTGTTTCTTGTCAACGAACGAACCATTGTTTTACTCACAGAGTGATGAACGCGCACGAAACACTCTCTTTGGGGTCATTGCCACCGTCGTTTGTTTGTGTTTCAAACTCAATTGAATGCATTCACTTGACGCAATTATCGGTGACGCAATGTTTCGAGTATCATTGCTGCTTCGTTC
>NCKV01000613.1:0-15579 GCA_003675905.2 Leptotrombidium deliense
CTGTATGTAAGAACAATTGTGGTGCATAACTGAAATTTATTTACAAATCAAGCCTTCAATTTCAAACTACTGTCTAAAGGTCGTATAGCGTCACACTGTTGACGAAAATGTTTTCCGTGTCAGAGTGTATAATGTTCCATTTTTTGAAATAAACATTAAGTAAACTAGTGAGAATGAATGACATGCTGAATAATAAAGGTTGAATCACACCAATAAAAAAATCAAGAAGCAAACATTTGTAATGATCTCAAGTTTAACAAGTACTAACAAAAAACTACTCCGTCATTTCTTGCTGTTGTTCATGAATGTTAAATAATTTCGCAACTTCACTTAAATCTTCAAAAGACTTTCCTTCACTTATAATGCGTCTAGCGATCGACATTTGATTAAAAATATTCCACAAAAGAATTCCAACAACAATATTTTCACGTAAGTAAAAAATGACACCTTTTCCATAATCATCAGCTTCGGAAACGATGCGAGGTACATCTTCAGCTTCAGTACTTTTCAAAGGTGGTTCTTCTGTTTTAGTCGATGCGCGTAAACCTTCTTCAGTACTTTCAGTAGCAGCTTTTGGAGTGTCTTTTTCAGTTGCTTTGGCAAACACAGCGACTGTCGGTAACGAAGACTCCACAATTCCAATTGCCTCATAACCTACGTTTGGTCCTAAATCAGACCAAAACATCGATTGATGCCAATATGGCTTCTTCGCTCCCGTCATGTTTTCACCAGCTAAACGACCACTGATCACAGCATGGTCATGATGTTCGACCCGTCTTCTTCCAAGCTTCACATCATAAAAACAGGAAACATCACCGGCCACCCAAATATTGCTTCTCGCTTCCAATTCAGCATTCACTCTATATCCACCTTGAACATCATCAAGTTCTAAACCAGATGACTTGGCTAAATCAGTGTTAGGTTCCAACCCGACAGCGACTACAACATAATCTGCTTTCACAGAGCTTCCATTGTTTAAATTTAACTTCACTTGATTTCCTTCCATTGTAGTATCTTTAACTAATGTGTTTGTATACACTTTCACTCCTTGAAAATACAAATATTAGAAAACATATATTCCAAAATAAATACCTTCTTGAGTAACTTTCCTTGTCGTCCATTGCGACAAATATTCTGGCAAAACTTTTGCCATGTTTCCAGATTCTGGAAACAATTGAGTCACTTCTAAATTGGACTTTTCAATATGAGCCCTGCGCGCCAAAGCACATGCAAGTTCACTTCCGAGAAATCCTCCACCAACAACGGCTATCGATTTAGATTTTTTCGTCACTTCGGCAAGTCTTTGAAAATCGTCAGCATTTCGGAAAAGAATAACTCGTCTCTGAACTTCATCAGATGCATTTTCAAATAATTTCAAGTTTTTAGGACGTCCTCCAGTAGCAATCAGACACTTTTGATAACCTACAACTTGTCCATTGTCCAGGTACGCTTTTTGATCGATAGGATCTAACTTAACCACATTATACCCTCGGACTATAGAAACTCCACCATTTTCCTGAGATTCGAGTTGTTCAAGTGGACAGTAAAACTCTTCGTGCTCAAAATACACACTTCTTTCACGTCCATTCCACTGTGTGAACATTAACTTTTTGGATATTTCAGGATCACTAAACCAAAGTTCTTTAGACAACGGAGGTCTCATATACGGATAATGTTCTTCATTGGTAATGACTACAACTTTAGCTTTAGGATCACTAGCACGAATTGCCCGAAACGCTGAAAAAGCAGCAGTACCACCACCAATTAATAAATAAGGAATTGATTCCGGAATACTCTTAATCGGAGGTTTTATCTTCAACTTCTCTTCCTTTACTTTAGGTTTACCACTTTTACCAAATAAAGAGTCAAAATAACCTTGTGTGTAGCCTAATATTAGAGATCCTGAAACAACTGCTGCTCCAACCAAAATAGCGGTTTGATTTTGCTTGAAGAATGAATGGTGCTCTTCAGGTTTACTTTTACCGGCATTGCTTTCGCTGCAAAATTTTATTTTTCCCGTTTTCACAACACTTCTTGAATACCGAAACAAAGGTAAAGCAGAGGCATTGGCACGACGACTGATGTGTTGTATCGCAATCATTGCTAACACCAAATTCAAATCAGTGAAACAGTTTTCACGACATTTCACGCCACTCACCTTTAACAGTCATGCAATCACGTGTTACTTACAGCGTCGTTGCTTAAACATCCCTGTTATGAATTCGCTGAAACTTTTCGCGAGTTCAATTTTGGTGAACATTTGAAAAATTCGCAGTCGCAAAATTTCATCGATGTCCACTTAATTCCACAAAAATAAAATCAATTTGATAATTTTTCATCTATAATTGTTGTAAACTGTGGACTAACGTTGACTATGGGTTGGAAAATTGAAGCATATAAAGCAACGTTTTGCCTCTTGTTTCCAGTTTCTATGTTTATATTGTTCAATTCACCATCGTTTTATGAAAGTTCCGTGTTGGATGCAAAACGAATATGGGAAAGCGCTATAGATAAGGAAGGAGAAGAAAGGTTGCGACAAATGAACGAACGGAAAAAGATGCAAATGATGGATGCGAAGTTACGAGAACTGAAAAGTCAATAACGGAGACAAACGAAGCTTTACTCTGATAGTTAAAATACTTTAGAATTAACTTCAGTTATTGATGTTAAATTCGAGTGTATTAAAAATAAAACACAACGTAAATAACAGAAAATCAATTTTTTTATATTAAAAACGTTTGAAGATTAATTGAATTACAAAAACAGGTCGCACTCAAAACCACTAGTCTAGTGACCTACACTTTTTTACATGCACTTCGAATATGGAGGGTTTGAATTTGAGACCAGCTTATTTTGATCTTTAAAAAGGACTTTTCACAAGTTTCACTGTAGCGAAAAGAGTTGACTTATGTTTTAACAAATGAAGACCAGTTTCAAGTGGAATGACTAGTTGAATGACTAACTTTACAACAAATTTGCATCATCAATATGCTGAACGAAAACAACAACAAATGAATAATCGTTAATAAATTTTATATTTATTAAATAAAATAACACTTTCAACAAATACTTTTTAGAACTAGATTTTCGTGAAAAAGTGACAAACTTTTATAAATGACAATTTAAATTTGAAATTTAACCTAATAAATGTTGAATAAGTTTACACTGGAAAGCAAGTGTTGTTGAAAGTTAATAGCAGTTAAAGTGTAACCAGAAATTGTAACGGTGGTCGAGAGGGTCGCAGCTCGTGATGTGACGTCGAGTGGAACTCGAAGAATGAGGAGCGCAGCGAAACCAGAATGTAAATGAGTTGAAAGCAAAGCAAAAGTTCAGCAATGTTTATTATCCCAAGCGTTTGTCCAACAAATGGCAGCCGGAATCGTGTCATCACATCAAAGCTAATTACAATATTCAATCGCAGTATTAATTACTGTTTATATAATGATAAAAAAGGCAAATGAAGTCGTCTATTATTTGTTGGCACTGGAAAGCTACAAATTAAGTCACTGAGAAAGAACACTGTAATAATTGTCTTTTTGTACAAACCAGCACTTAACATTCTTTGTTTGTCCAATTATTATATTATTATTAATACAGTATATCTTTAATTAAGCAAAAACTTAAGGAAAGGACCACGTTTCTGCTGTCAACGTTCCTTGTTTTGCGAAACGGAATGAAACAAAATTTATTAATCGAAGGAAAATGCTATTCTTCTGCAGACTTGTTCCAGTCTTCGAAAAGTCTTTAAAATTGGAGTAATAAAGAAGCTAAACAACAATTCGCTTACGCGTTGTCTTAAATCGATTTCATTTCTTTTTCGATGAGTATATCAAAGAAAGGGAATTGGAAGTTATTTGCAAAAAGAAAGCAAATTGCACTGTTTTACAAAGATCCCCGAGAAATAACAAATATGGATTTGATGCGCGTACAACTTTCTGGAGTCTTCGCTTGGCGTTTAAAGATGTTTACAAAGCGGTCTGTATTCGGCTTCCGAAACAAGCTCAGTTCAATACAGGTTCGCGCACAGATTATTTCTTCCAATGCATCAACACTTTTTAGCATCATTCGTCGCTCAATAACGGTTTTCTACGATTTACACCAAATTATATTCCTTCAAATTTAGCTGCAATATAGTGTCTTTAACTGCCGCGAACACAAATCGGATGTTTTCCGTGTCTGTCATACAAAAAATTAATTAAAATGGTGCACTGCTGCGAAGCTAAGAATTGTTGTTTACAGTTACCACAGAAAGAAAGAGAAAGTAGAAAGAAGAGAGTAGATTCAAACTAAGTTAAATTCTTTGAGACTATTCTGAAGAATAGTGTCTTTCACAGCACAGAAGACCAGTTTTATGTTTTCCGTATCTGTTACATGCAAAATGTAACTGTTAGTCGTGCAAACAGAGAACGGGCAATGCAAAGCAAGACAGTCAGCGTGGTCAGGCAACACATAACAATTAGTATGAAGAAATCGGTAGTAGTAATCAGTTATCGGGCATTCCAAACCTCCACATTGTTACAGTAAAGGCATGCAGCAATACTGAAGCAGTGTAATTAAGTAATTAATAATTAATCCAAATGTGCAAACGACCAAACTGTTGCAGCCTACCTGTTGCACAAGTGAAATGAGAATAGATGATTTTTTCACTGTCAGGATTGAGGTCCACAAACATTTTCAGGATGAATTCCCTCGCGTGGAGAGGGTCTTTCTTTGGCCCTGCAGCGGCAAAACACGTTAAACATACGCACTACAACACCACAATGTTCTACTGTTGCTTACTCCGATGTCATTCTTGAGATCGCGAATCACACTTTACTCTTTACTTCAACACTATCAAAACTACATACACCGCCGGTACACTTCAACGCCTGTGGAGGTTCGGAAGAAATGAAATTCGATCTTAACTAACACCTATCAACTGACTTCCTGCGATATATTCGCGGAACTGTTCATCGGTTCAGGTTTTAAAGTATGCAGACTGTTCACAGAAACAAAGCGGCGAAGGGTAAATGAAAGCTAGGTTTGCCAGAAACCAGCGGTTGGTTTATCGCTTTACACACTCCTAAACTGACCTGTTGCACACGTAAAATGCGAGTAAATGGCTCTGTCGGAACTCGGATTCTCCTTCAAATACATATTTAAAATAAAATCACGCGCTGAAATATGGTCTTGCTTCGGCCCTATTTGTAATCAAACATTCGTTAAAAAGTAGATCTGTTTCCTTCTCATCCGTCGCCGTTGTATGCCAACTGTTTGTGCGTGTATAAAATAATGCAAATGCTTACCGTCGTATTCAGGAAAGTAATCAACCAAATGAGAATACATTATTTTTTCCTCTAACAAATCCTTCTTGTTTAGAAACAGAATAACAGAGGAATTTTGGAACCACGGATATGTGATTATCGTCTTAAATAAAGCTTTACTCTCCTCCATACGATTCTGAGAAGACAAAATATTATGTTAACGATTAAAAAATTGCCCGCTTACTTCATTATCTGACTCGAATAAAATTTGATCATATTCACTTAAGGCGACTAAAAAAATTATTGATGTAACATTTTCGAAACAATGTATCCACTTTCTTCTTTCAGACCTTTGTCCTCCAACGTCTACCATTCTAAACACCGCAAAACACAACACAATAATCACACAGTGATTTTGACAACTACGTACCTAAATATGATAGAATCTAAATCGAATGGATATTCAATGA
The DNA here is from genome assembly GCA_003675905.2 of Leptotrombidium deliense. NCBI lineage: Eukaryota > Metazoa > Arthropoda > Arachnida > Trombidiformes > Trombiculidae > Leptotrombidium > Leptotrombidium deliense. The sequence goes on from NCKV01000613.1 coordinate 5,714, forward strand.
TGCCTGTCGTAGGCACTCGAACACGTAAAATGTCTTGTTGTGTAGGCAAGTAATCTGTAGCAGCTATTCGATCGATGTCACTAAGGTAGCTGTGAAGAGATTAAATTTTACATTTACGTGTCAATCACAAGTCACTAATAGACTCACTATTTTGCTGAGTCCGTCAATTGGTACTCTCGACGTCTGTCGTAACACTCTTGAATACCAGCGTCGGACCAAAGACTTTTAATCGCTTCGACGTATGGAGTATCAAATGTAGTCACAGTTTCATAATCTACGGAACGGACTAATTCTGCATTTTCCTGTAAATTAACGAACAATTAAGCTTCCAGGTATTTTGCACTGCAATACATACAGAATTTTTGGGGTCTTTGTAAGATATTTTGAGCATATCCATGGCTTTAATCATACTCTGCATCGCCATAAATATATTCTGATACACCAATTTAATAAATCCTCTCTTATCTTCGTCCGAATAACCGGAACCGTGAATTATCCTCATTTGTTTTATAAACGTACTCTTCCCAGATTCTCCAGTTCCTGCAGACAAACACATGAATTTTGTTGAATAAAAAAGACTGACAAACAAATGCATAACTGAAACATAAATTGACATATAAAACGATCTAAGGAAGAAATCGACAATTCGGTCGATGTAACGTTTAAATAAACATAATATTATTCACTGCTTTCTGCTTTACATCAGAGAACATTTAAAGGTTTAATACAGCAAATTACACTAATGAGGACAAATCGTGAATACGATTACTGAACTTCAACTAGATCCATGAAATACCACGAATCAGTTTAAATATTTCGCTAACATTGCCATCGAATGCACAGAAATTATTAATTCATCTTTAATGGGGTCTTTAGCATTTAAGCGAAAGTCTTGCAGTAATCATTCATTCAAACAGTGACACGAAAGCCACACGAGTACAAATGTTCAGAATTACTCCACCCTATGGATGTATGCGAATGCACTCAATTTTCGAAATATTAATTGTGAATCATTTCCGAGAATTGTACCGTTCATTTTACTCGCATCCAACATTTACTGCACTGTTAATCCACTCATATTTATCTTTTCACTTAACGTTGAGGAGTAATATTTCTATTAGATCACAATTGCCAACTCTATGAACAATCAACGTTCAATTGTTTTTTCAGTAAACGTTGATAGAACACTATAGAAACATCACTTGAATTTTTTGAATCAATGACAAGTATGATAATATCTTTAATTTTAAACTTTTGAATTCAAGTAAAATCAGTAATCGGTAAAACCCAAACAGAAACTTCAGAAATCGATTACAAATGAAAATGACAACGGAAATCGTGAAAAACAATGTTATTTACATTTAATGCGGAAACGAGAAAAACATTGAATCCGATACTGAAAACGACAGAAAGTAACAAATTCCTTGTACAACGCAAAGCATTAAAAACGTTAACCAATTGAATTATCATACAGACATTGAGATAAACCGAACATTAAGTAAAGTAGGTTTAAAAAGTAATTCCTGTAGAAGAAACAAATAACAGAAATGCCGCAGAGATACCAAAAAAGTGTAACGTCACTTGTAAGGCTTTACTGACACAATTTTATTTAAAATGCAACACTGCAAATGAAAGTTATTACAACAGAAAAAAGTCTTTTCATTATCATTTTTCAATTATTAAAACAGTATTCCATCACCTTTTAAAATAATTAATTAAACATAAACATGAAGTATGTACAAAAGTGTGCATTCAGTAATGTTTGCAACACAAACATTCGTAATTACTATTGGCTGAAATCATCGAAAGTGAATGCACACTTTTTGCCTTCAGACACAAGTTTAAAGCATTTCCTTCACTCGTTTAAATAGCAATAATTGATGTTAACTTCGAAATTGAGTGAAACGCGACCTTAAAGACGTTGCTAACCATCACTCAATTAATCTGGATTCGCTCGCATCGAACACGGATTCTATTTACATGCGATTAGCGCTGAATTACGGAAACTGTTTTAACGATGAGAAAAGAGCCAAACAAGACCGAAATTAGTGGAATTAAGGGCCTCGGACGTTTAAAATTCGATTGCGTAATTAACGAATGGTACCTACGGTTGGGAGTTGACAATGGATCTGGAACTGATCTCGAATTGAAAAGCAGTGAAATGCATTTAAATCGAAAATAAATCAAGTAAAGGCCTTGAAGAACGAAGCGTCGCTTCGGACACATTCAGTGATCGCGATTGTTTACAATCGCTTCGCTCGTCTGCAGCACAGTTGTGACACGAAACGTCGCACAGCACACATACCCAACAAAAGCAGTTTGAGTTCGCGTCTCGCGTCACGTTTATCCTTGCGAAGCTGTCTCTCGATTTCCTGATTGATCCTCTTCTGCTCCTTCGCCTCCTCACTTAAACAACACGCCATTTTGCGTTGTGCCACGAATTCGACCGGCGATCGCGAATCGCGAGACTAACACCCAAACAGATTTCGGCTACTCTAAACACCGGTGAACACTATTGCGTCCAAGTATTCATTAAACGGCGAACAAAGGTAGATTTCGCAAAGCAGTGGTTAAAATAAACAGAAACCGTTCTCTAAACAATACGAAATAAGAACGACTAGCGTTCACATATAAATCGACACTCGACAGGCTTCACACCAACAGTCACAGTCACATGGGTGTGGCTCCTTCAGATTTTCCAGCTGCGCCATCCTTCGCCGTCACTCTGCTCACTGCTTGCGCGCGCCACTTCAATTTACGGCTTCGTTTCTATCGGTTCGAAAGTCGCGTTCTCGGGCATTTCTTTCGGTAACCGCAACTCTATAAAAATATAATGTTACTTCCACTAAATGCAAATGATTACGTACCCAAATTTCCTTTATCATTAACTTTTCCTTGTGCAATACACGTGCGTATGAATTGTTCAGTTTCCCATCCATTTGACAACAGCTGTAATTTAACAAATATTAGCCAACATTCAGACAAATGTATTGCATTTTACTTCTTTTACTTGATTATTATCATCGCAAAATTTATTCTTTTCAAATTCCTTTTTAATCTCGAGTTTGACTGCTTTTAAAATTTGCACATCACCTGCAAACGTTTCGTTCGTTGCTTTCAGTAATGCTTTGTAACACTCCAAAACCTGAGTCACAATATAATAACAAAAGTACTTCATTTTCGAAACGCTAACCTGTCTCTTCATAACGCAGCTCAATATATGTAAGCGACAATACTCACGTTAACACCAAAAGGTTGAAAATCTTTAACTGCGAATGCTGAAAACGATTGTCGATTCTGTTGCGATTAACGGTACAATTGATAATCGATTACAACAAACAGTTGCTGTGGAAACAACTGAACACCGCTCTTTTCGTTTTGTTGTCGCTTATAATTTCGATTTTGCAAAGTCTTGAAATTTTGTGCACGGTTTTCCATTCTTAATGGTTGGTTATTTTAGTGAAGCTTCTAAAAAAATTGTTGCATTTGTTTTCAGTATTCATTGTTATTCAAAGAAGAACAGGCTCACGATGACGGTATTTGGAGTGTTGCGTGGGTCAAAGGAGAAGACGATATGAATCATATCGTCACTGGAAGCATAGACGACACCGTCAAAGCTTGGCAATGGTTTGTCGGTTGAAAGGTTTCCTTTGGCACTAATCTCCTTCTTAGGAACGAAGACCGTCTTTCTCTACGATATATTTTTGAAGGACATGCTCTTGGAGTTGTTTCGGTTGATATAAACAATAATGGCACTATTGCCGCTTCTAGTTCTCTCGACAGTCATATTCGATTTTGGGATTTAAATTCAGGAACGCAAGTTAGAAGTATTGATGCTGGTCCTGTGGATGCTTGGACTGTTTGTTTTTCACCGGACTCAAAAATAATTGCAACCGGAACTCATTCGGGAAAAATAAACTTATACAACACTGGAACTGGCAGCTTAGAAACTCAGTTGGATACGAAAGGCAAATTTCCTTTAACAATCGCTTTTGTAGGTTAAAATTGAAGATGATGTTTTAACAGTTTTAATTTTACTCAGAGCCCAGATGGTAAAACAATTGCCAGTGGTGCTACTGATGGAATGATTAAAATTTTTGACGTTGAATCAGGAAAATTAATTAAGACATTGGAAGGACATGCGATGCCGATTAGGTCGCTGGCTTTCTCTCCAGACTCACTGTTCCTTGTCACAGCATCTGACGACTGTCACTTGAAAGTATACGATGTCCAAAATGCAGATCCTTTGAGAACTTTGTCTGGTCATGGATCTTGGGTTTTAAATGTTGCATTTTCTCCAAATAACGTAAATTTTGCTTCGAGGTAATAATTGTGTAACTGATATCAGTAATATAATATTTATTTAAACTATAATTACAGTAAATTTAATTTAATAAGCTTTAATATTTTAATAGTTCATCGGACAAAACAGTGAAGATATGGGAAGTGAGGAGTAATGAATGTATTCATACATTCAGTGAACACACCGATCAAGTCTGGAGCTGCAAATACAATTATAACGGAAACAGACTGGTATCTGTGTCAGACGACCATTCCATTATGATTTATGAATGTCGTTGATATGTTTTTTCTGAAAGGTAAGCGAAGGTTGACAATAGTCATAAATTCAGATAGCATTTTCATTGTGCAGCTGTGGATGTACTTTCATCCTCTTCCTGGATAGCATTTTCATAATTCTTATCATCTGCCGACAACAAATAAATAATTTAGATTTTAATTAATGTTTGTGAATTACAGCATACCATCACCCAAAGAATGTTGCTTAACATTCCGGTCATTTAGTTTATGCTTTATTTTTGAAGTGTCGGACATGTCAATTGTTGCCATAATACTATTCATGAGATCAATTCTCGAGTCGAGACTGAGATTAAATATTAAGTAAAATGATTTATTAATAAGCAAACCTGTATTGTTTGTTACTCAACATCAGTCCTTTAATTCGTTTACGCAAAGCTGGACTTTCTTGTGCGACCAGTTTTAAACTATTTCCGAAATGTTTGACAAACTCTTGAACAACGTCTTGATTATCAAAAATTGCCACAAAGCTTCCGTTGACTATCTTTGGAGTCATTGGACTGTTTGCCAGTAATAAGCTGGTACCAAAGTCCGGTGTACGTTTTTTAATCTCAGCCAAATTGCGTATTCTCGGATTAACATCCGATGGAATTTCGAACATTCGGATAACTTCGAGTGCCATATCTTGTATTACTTTCCAGTCTCGTTTAATATCCATAAGTGTTGTGTGTGTCGACGTTACTGTAAATCGAATCACGTAAACTCCTTTCAAAGAAGCAGGAACACAATGAATTTTTCCCTGTGAATTTAATCTTTTCAGAAGCTTCTCTGTAAGTTCGTTGTCGCCTTTCAATCGAAAGACAACCATTCCCAGATGTTTCGGAAATGGGACTTCAAATCGTTCGTCTTTTTCGACAAGTTGCTTGAATTGTTCAGCAAGATGCACACCTTTTCTAACATGTTCTTGCAAACCTTTAATTCCATAATTTCGCAAAACAAACCAAAGTTTCAAAGCGCGGAATCTTTTGCTGAGAGGTATTTGCCAGTGCATATAGTCAACGGCGAGACCACTGTTTTCGTGTTTCAAATACAGAGGCTCTACATTGAACGTGCGATGCAGAGAGCTGCTGTCTGTGACCCACATTGCTGTGCAGTCAAAATGCACCATCAGCCACTTAGAAGGATTAAATGCGAAGCTCTGCACGTAATTTATTCCTTCGATCCAATGTCGAAATTCAGGACAAATAAATGCAGTTCCTGCGTACGCAGCGTCTACGTGAAGCCAAAGTTGTTCGCTTTTACAAATCGGACCAATTTTTTTCAAATTATCAAAAGCACACGCTCCTGTTGTGCCTAAAGTTGCACAAACGAAAAACGGAATCAGCCCTGTCTCGCGGTCACTTTTGATCGCCTCAGCCAATATATCTGCATCGAGCGACAAATTTTCATCGCTTTCTATGTATCTCATTTTAACCAAACCTATTAAGCCAGCTTTCTCGACAGAAGAATGTGCCTGGTCCGAGCAGTAGGCAACAAGCAAACTATTTATCTGCGAGTCGTCATCATCTGGAAAATTCATTTTTACTTTTCTTATTGCCTCTGTTCTTGCTGCGAGAAGTGCAACAAATGTGGCTTCGCTGGCAGTTGTTTGTATGACTCCACCGCCGCGACTATCTGACTTTGTAAAAAGAAACTCATCTGGAAGTTGTATCATTTTCGCTAACCAGTCCATAACAACAATTTCCAACTCAGTGCAAGCTGGACTAGACGCCCATGTAAATCCGAGACATCCGATTGCATCCGCTAACATATCTCCCAACAAAGAAGCAGGCGAATTTAACGCAGGAAAATAAGCGTGCATATAGGGACTTTGCCAGTGCGTAACTCCTGGCATTATAACTCTTTCGACATCAGTGAAAATTGTTTGCCATTTTTCGCCCTCCTCAGGAGCAGAGGAAGGAATCAAGTGACGCATATAACCTGGCTTCACGTCTGGAAACACTCTTCTTTCTCGAATAGAACTTAAATAATCGGCTATAAAATCAACCATTTCTTTTCCTAATGAACATTAAATGAATATGTTTGTTAGACAAACTTATCTTACCTCTAACTCGATATTCTTCCCAATCCATTGCTGCTGCAAAAAGAGTTCTACTCTCCTCAATAGTAGAGCAACAAATGCATCGCTTACAACGGTTCGCCACCTCTGCAACTATTACGACAAACATGAACTTTTCACTTCTAGTTACGCTGGCAGTTTTCTTTACAAATAATGACACAATATCTCGATTAGAATATCAATTACAAGAGTCTATTCATAATCCCAGCGGATACATCAATTAGCCATTCCTTGTTTTCGTGTCATCAACTATTAGTATCGCTACTTTAGCTTCTCAAGAGTATTCAGCAACTTTCATAAACTTAATAACGGTTACGTTACACTACGCTACAAATAAACGCGATCGACAGACACTGCGACTTTTTTTTAATTTTTTTAATTTGTCTTAGTAGTGAGAATACATCAACTTTTAGTGCTGTTTTTTCCTGAACGAGCAACCATCTCTTAATCTAGCCTTTCCTCCAGTCGGCGTGCACAGAATCGTAGCACATCCCTTGCATTGAACAACAGTCTGAGCGTGGCTAAACACTGTTGTGATCTTCAAACAGCCTGACAAAGTACAACATTACAACAGTGTTTGTTAAATAATCACTCACCTGGACATTTTACATCCATGAAATACGAGTTAGGATGCTGTACTAATCGCTTTAATTTACACTTGCGTCGCTCCTCTTCGGGGCTAGGGTGCAATAAATCCTTCGCTAACTGTAAACATTAAAATCATTAGTCATGTCACCGGTAAAAGAATTAAATAAAATTCATTGAATAATATTATTGCCAGAGGTAATCATAAAGGATTCTAGTTTTTCAAAAACCGACATCAGAAGGGATGAAATATGAAAATTCGCAACGATTGCGTTTTACACATTGCGGAGAAGCAATGCATTGCTTTTTAAATTACTGATTTTCGAAATGTAAGAACACAGTTTAAGGCGAAAAGTCTTTACAAAGAAACATAAGGGACTTATAAGAGAAATAATAGTAGAAATGGGCATAAACAACGGCTGAAAATGAAAAATTTCGCGAAAAAATAATTCACTTACAGGCATTGTGTTCGTCGACTCGAAGCTTGAGCGAAAAGGAAGTTTAATGGCGCAAAACACGCTTTTTACCGTCACTTCCGTCGCATTGAAGGGAGTGTGAATTCAGTTCGCTTTCATTAAAATTTATGTTCATGCACAGACTGATGATTTCACTACACTCTCGTAAAGAATATATGTACTATTTATACGATTTAATGTTACTTTTTATTCTTTGCGAAATAAAACACCACTTCATAAGCTCATATGTTCAATAATGTAAATACAAATTTGAATACCATTCACATTGAAATTGAATTTTACAATTAAAGTAGAACATCCAAATACCACACCAACGGACGGGAAAAAATCGTGCTTAATTTGGAGGTTCTTTAACATTGACTTCAATTAGAGCAACGGAATTAGAAGGCACCGCTTTTAATCTAGAGGCATTTGCAATTCGAAGGCACATAATTTGGAGGTTCTATTGAATCATGAAACGTTACTCAATCAGCTGAATAAATTTTAATTTGTTAATAAATAATACCGTTAAAGTTGAAAATTTAAAAATAGAAAGAGAGCAAAACAAAAAACATTTAATGTTCGCTTTGAAGTGTCATTTTTTAATCTCTAGATAACTCTCGTTAGGTTTCCATCCTTTGATTTAAAATCGCAAATCTTGCAAAATTAAAATTTCACGAAAAAATATTTGAAATACATTGGAAATAGTCAGAAATTTAATATTTAATAGTCAATAAACGTGTACAATCAAATGAGTTTCAGTCTTCATGAGGAGCATCGTTCGTCTTATCACCTCCAGATTCGGCCGCATTCTTCGCCTTTTTCTTCTTCTTATTTGATTTCGGTCCCGCGCTTTTCACCAACAGATTTTTAATTGATTCATCTTCTATTTTGTTCTCAGACTTATACATTTCCAAATCCAAAGGAATACCAGTAATTTTGTGGGATCCAGATGGCATCAATAAAACTGTGAACTTAAATTGTGCAACTAGTTCCCCATCTTTTTCATAAAGAACATTAAACGGCTCTAATAATTTGTGCTTCACACACTCCACAATACCCATTCTTGCTTTCTTTTCATCTTCCATCGCTCGCAATGTGAATGGCATACTTCCGAATCGTTTATCAACCTCACTAAAAAACATTCGCGACGCTTTCATTTTCAATTGATAAACTTCGTCTGTTTTCTTATAAACCGTTGTTTTTGCATCCAATTCTCTACCCTTTAAAAAAGTAATTAATTATGAAGTTGGTCATACGTCGCGCATATATTCTAACCTTTCCTTCTCCTGTGCTAATCAGAACATCAATAGCATACACTTCGTGCAACTCAAATTCACATTTTTCATGTTCCTTCCTTTGAGCTTCTGTTGGGTTTTGAATAATCGACTTTTCACCATCTATTCTAAACTGCTTCAGTTGATGCGACAGCATACCAGAAATTGGTTTACACTTAAACGATTCTGCTGCTTTTTGTATTGCATCAGTAACGGCGTAATTTTCTCCACCAGGTCTCACAAGTCTCTGCGCTACTTCAGCAGCGTAGTGTGCTGCCAAAACAACGTCTGCTTTCTTTCCTGTAATTGGAGTCGAAGAGCTGGCACCAACTACCAATGTGTGTGCAACAACAGCGATGAATCCATCGATATGAGCACCTAAATCACTGAAAAATATAAATCACATTAATACCTCAAATATACTTTCAATTCGAATTTTTAAAAATTATAATTATGAAACATACAGCTTTACGATATCTCCATCCTGAAGTAGGTAATCTGGTTCACTTTTCAACGGTGAAAAGTGACAAATACAGTTGTTTACTGAAATACAAGTTGGGAAAGCGATTCCTTTTTTCAAATCTTTCTCCTTTTTGAACACTTTGTTTGTTTCTTCGTTTAGCATATTGTCTCCAAATTCGCAAATTTTTATAACACTTTCTCCAGTCACACATTTCGTTAACAGTTCTTTTAAGACTCCTTCAAATAAAAGTATAAACACGTGTAAAGCAACGTATGCACTCACTGTTCACCATATCTCCTGCCATTTTATATTTGGTGACAACGATGTCTTGTGCTATAGTCTTCTCTCCTTCGTCTTTGTCGGTCATTTTTAAAAATTAATAATTCGCTGCTGTTTACTGAAAAATGGAATATTTAATGTTCACTTGAAAC
>NCKV01000614.1:0-11962 GCA_003675905.2 Leptotrombidium deliense
CCCGAAATATCACAAAAATGTTTTTAAATAGGACCATGTGTGATTGCGCACGTTACCAAAATTTCGGTGACACGGTGACAAATCACCGAATTCTCATCCTTAACTATTAGTGAGCTCATGAGGAAAAATATACATGAAAAAAAACAGTTTTGTTCATAAGGCTTTTATCACGCTTAACAATGGAAAAGCCTCAATGGAAAAAGTGATGCAGATCCGCGCATTGCGCAAACCATTGCAACTGTAACTTTTTGAAAAAATAATCTTACACGACTATCTCCCTTTATAATACGTTTTGCTAAAAGTGAATCCGACCGAAAATTGGAAAAGACAAAGTTGGTTTATAACAATATGTTATATCAACAGATTTTTTAATTCAAGATACACCATTTGTGAAAAACTATTTTTGGTACATGTTGTTGTAATGTACATGCATGACAACACCAGGTCAAATTCGTTTTGTGACAACATGTATTATAAAGCAAAATAGTGCAGTAGTAAATTCTGATTTGGAATATCGTACTACCTCGTATACACCGACATGTCACTATAAATTTAATTTTAGTTGGGCTGTATAATTTAGAAAAGCAAATTTTTGATGTGAGATTAACTAAAACTTTTAAAGAGTTATTATTGAAAATTGTATGAATCGCCATCTATTTTAACATTAACTTCAATGGAAAAAAGTGATGCGGATCGCACCACTTTATGAACTGCAAATCTAATTAATGGTTCATAAGCGAATCATAAGAGTCGTTCAACATTTACAAGTCGACATATCTGGGAAAACTTCTCGGCTATCGAAAGATTGTAAAGAATATGGTAGTAGTCACTAGTTGGTCGATTTGTTATCGAGTAAAAGTGCGGTTAGGTGATTAGAGGACGAAGAGATGGCGTAAGCAAATATTAGAACTATCGGAGTTTGGTGCTTGTAATAAATGTGAAACTGTTGAAAGGTTGCAGGCGAATGAGTATTGATCGAAAGTCGGAGAACCAATAGGACAGTAACTTTACAATATAACATTAGATGAAATATCGGATTGGTTGCGCATTCGAAAACAGTGTTTGCATCGCTTTCTCATAAAAAGTTTTTCTCTGGAAACTTATATTCGTATTTCTTTCTATCCATTATATTTTGTATTTCATTTTGAATACGAATGAACTTTGGGAGCACTGCTCCAATCTCTCCGAATACTCGTCAAACAATGACATCGCAGTCATCCATCAACTTCTCAGCTCCAGATTCACCGCTTGATGGATCATCTTCGACCGCGGGTCCACCGCCATCCGCATTACTTCTTCGATCCGCTGCGGAACGCTATCAACGGACTCCGAAATGTGCGCGATGTCGCAATCACGGAGTTGTATCTGCTTTAAAAGTAAGTTTAACTTCTCATTACTTCATTTTTGCCATTCCAAACTGTAATATAGTTAATGATACATTTAAAACTGTCTCAATCGGACACTTTTCTGTCAATTTTTGGTTATAACTATTTCTATATCGATGAGGGAACCAAAAGTGTTGATGGCTTGTGACAATGTACAGCATTTTGAAATTTTATCCGATTAAAAGGGTGTATGATTAGAGGTTTGAATGTACTGTGTATAAAAGGAAACTATACATCTCATGCAAAGTATACTTTTGAGCAAGTGAACAATTGTAAAATTTGAAAATGTTAGATATTTGAAAGTGTGAAGTGAACTTTGTTCTCACACAGTTGGTTGTTGTGCACATTTAATATTTGTTCGAATAATTGAAAGGGTCACAAACGTTACTGTCGATGGAAGGACTGTTCGTGTGCGAAATGCACACTTATCGCTGAGCGACAACGAGTAATGGCCGCACAAGTGGCTCTTCGACGACAACAGGCACAGGAAGAGAATGAGGCGAGAGAATTGAGTGTACTGTACGGGTGTCACGAGGGTATAATGGCGATGCACAGGGCAGGCTTCACGTTTTCAGCAGCAATGGCTCAGTTAATTCAGGTCTGTAGCATTCACTCATTTATTCGGTGTGAATAAAAGAGTGATATTAAATGTAGGCTGGACGAGTGGCTTCGAAAAGTGACTCGAAGTCCAAGTCTGGGAAAGAAGAATCGAGTGAAATAAGTGCGAATTCAGAGAAAGCGAATGAAAAGAGTGGTTCAGTCGAAGCTCAGGTCACTTGTGACGAACCGTCAGAAAATAGTTTTTCAAAAGTGGACTCAACAGGTACGTTGGATGCATTTTTTTGTGAAATTAGACACTTTGGATTTGGAAAACAGTTTTGAAAAGCAATGAAACAATATATTGCGAGTGCAATAAATAAGATTTGATGGAATTGTTGACAAGTTTAGCGAGGCTAAAATAACGTTCTTAACGCAGCAGCACTCAATCGACACTTCACTATTATCTTGCTTCTATTCACGAGTTTGTATACACATTGTTCTGTTGGACGCTTTAAAGTGGATTAATTTGTAACTTTTATATTTGTGTTTCATTGAAAAGCGTTGGGAAAAGGCCTGACCGAGGAACAGGCAGCCAGAGGCAGCTGTCCCGTATTTAAACTTGTCAAAAACTGTCATAATTGGAGAGGGCAGCAAATTGTTAAAAATGGTTATAAAAAGTTGCCTGAAAGGCAGAGCGTTTTGCGACACTAGAAATTCAGTCTGCGAATAGGGAACCAAAAACTGGTCAAAAAGTATAACACTGCAAAAGAACTTGAAATGAAATATTTGACAATCTGTAGACAGCGAATACAAAAGCTCGGAACACACGTTAAATTGAGGAAGACGGGAATGAAGGCATCTTATGTTAAACAGTGTTCCATTATATTAGCCCTCTTTGCCATTTACGTTATACTGTATTTTGTTGTGTATTCGTTGTGTTCGCAACTCTCGATTCGTGAGCGAACACTCGATAATCACTATCTCGCCACTATTCAGCTGCCTAGCCTGCGTTGCGTATTGCACGGTCGCAGGTCTCTGTTCTTGCATTTCGACTCTCGTTATTCACATTCGAAAGAAAACGTCTTTTTTAAAGCGAGCTTTTTCAGTTTTCGATTCATTCTACAAATACGAGCGTTCGCATATTGTGTGTGCACACTGTCTGCACTCGAAATCTGCGACTTCGGAGGTCTCTTTTATTCTCCACAGACACTGGTCACTGCACATTGCTTTCACTGTCTTTCGACCAGCGATGAGATAACCGTCAATCGATTGACAACAAATTGAGCAGATCACAAACAATGCATGTATTTCGCTGGCAAAGCAATGAGGCGATCAAAGATGAGCCTAGATCACAGTTGCAGCACATTCACTGTTAATGCAAGCAATGAGAGTGAAATAGCGGCAACAGTAGAGAGTTGGAATGCTTCGGTATAGATGCGAATTCATTACGAAACGATTATTGCAAGGAATGACAATAATAAGAACAGTAAAGAATGGAGCTTCAAAAAGAGAATATAATAATATAACGTGCAAATATGAAAGTATGAAAGTGCTAACAAATGATAGATAGGAATGCCTTCGATGGCAGCGAAAGCAAGTACTTAATAATAAAAGATTTTTGTTGGACTGTCTTTCAATACAGTGAAAGCAGAAATACTCTTTATGAGCTCAAATTTTTGGAAAGCTTTTCACAAAAGCGTTAAGTGACAAAAGAGATGCGAGTATAAATATTATTAAGCATTTTCTTCTTTATATTGCATTTCCGATGTTTCATAATCGCAATAAACTTTATTAACATTATTTATATCTACTGTTCGCTGAAATATCAAGTAAAAAATTTTAATAAAACGGCAACGCAGTGACGCGCCTCTGACAACTGCAATCTTTGTATAGTTTCACTGGCAAACGCATAATAAGTCAGGAATTCTAGGAATGATAAAGCTTGCACAGAATAATTGGTTAGTTTATTATTCTGATTCCTCGCGCGAAGTGTCGGTCTGCAAAAACGTTCGCACGTGTTTGCAGCCTCCGCACTTCGCCGCGTTCACTTTTCATTCCCTCAAGTTTTGCATTTAAACGCATTTTCCATATAATAAATGTGTTTAAAGCGAATCCAGTAATTAAATATTTCGAGAATTCCTTTATTTTCTGTTTCATTTATCAACGACAACGATGAGTGCGACTCGCGAATCGATTCAATTTCCATTCAAGGAGCACTCGTTTGCGAAATACAATATTTCGCGGACCTTAAACCGTAACGACGAGTGTTCAGTTCGTTTCTGTTGAGGACATTATTGCCGCGACTGCAGTTGACATCAATTACTGTCGCATTCTTTCCGAACCACCAAATTTTGCTATTAAAGTGTCGACACAATTGTATTTTCTTACAAGAATACAATTTCTATGATATTTCAAACAAATTGCTTTTGTGCTCGAAAAGAACACTACAAAACATAGAACCGATAAATACTGGCAAACAACTTGCTCTCATTCACCGTTTGCGTGCACAGATTGGCAACAAACGAAACGACAGAAAGTTGCCGTTGATGCGATCGCCTCACACAGCGGAGAATCTGCGGACGAAACTGATGAACATCAGAGTGACTCGGACGATTACGGAGGTCTCAGCGAGTCTGAATCAACAGTAAACAACAACGTCGCTCACAACGAATCTTCAAATGAAGAAACGTTCGCAAAGAAACGCGACGCTGCGGTCACTGTTACAGAAGCACAACCGAGACCTAAGCGTGCTGCTGTTAAAGCAAAACCAACTCCAATCGAAGTTTTAACAAAAATATTCCCAAATCACAAACAGAGCATTCTTAGTTCAGTACTCAACAGTTGTGGAGGCGACGTTTTACAAGTAATCGAACAATTGTTGAATAAAAACATGCCGAATGGTGAGATTAAAGAGTCCAGAAAATTGGCTGACAGTAAACATGAAAGTGGTGCCGAATCAGAAGGACCGCCTGCGACGGCCTATAATAAACCTGGTCTATACTTGGCAAAAGATTTGACGACTCACAATCGACCGAACGCGAACCCGAGTAACTCAACTTCACTTTCATCAAAACATCACAATCCTCCACCTTATTTGTCGATGATTGCAAATATGTCTCCAAACGAAACAAATTCACATTCAATACCACCCTTGTTGGTTAACAATGATTCGCGTGATTCTCATCGGCGCAATTTATCAACTCATTTGCACAGCATTCAACAGGTTCATCACTCATTATCTCCTTTCCAACGTGGGATTTTAGGAGTTGCTTCACCATATGCAAGCCTCTTCCCTGCGTTCCCGACTTCTGCTTCCAATTTCGGCTTTTTCGGTTGTCCCACAACGACTCCTTCTTCAGTGGCCTCCGTTACACAGCCACAATGTTACACATCCACAGGTACACCATTGAGATTACAGACTGAAAATATAGGTCCATTCGAACACTTACTTACGCAGAAAAAGTGTTCGACTGCGGCTTCAGAATGGAATCGGGATCGAAAAAGCGAATCGCCACCGAACGCGGCACTCATATCAAAGGAGTCTGCAAAATCGGCGAACGAGTTCATTAATTAGATTAGATTGCGTTCGATTAGTTGAATTGAATGAATGAATACGAGTGCAGAAATCAAACGAATACAGTTTCGTGAATGCTTTAATCGATTTTCATTGAACGTTGAAAAATTGTACGCTTTCCGCGACGAAAGCATTGTTGTGCTTTCAATTTAAATTTAGCTTCGCCTGTAATTTTAACAAAAATACAGTATTCATTGTTAAATTGTATAATGTATGCTCTGTATTTAGAGTTAGCATAATTTAAGTGAATATTGCGTGTGTGTCGCTGAATATTGTAACTGAAAAGCTGTCACTTTCAGTGTCATCGATGTAATGTTGACGGCATTTCTTTATTCGAACAATAAAATAGGAAATGTGTAACCAATTATTACACCAACTTTGCGAATATAAGAATAGTAGTCTCTTTTTTCATATGTGACAGATTGTTTTGACAGTTCACCAAAAATACTATTTAAGTAGTCTTCTCGGAAAGCGTTCACCAGTTACTGATACATACAACAGTCGAGGGTGCATTCATTACCCGTTGCCGTTTAATTCACTATTTTCTACACTGTTGCAACCATTCGGTTCCAACCACCGTTTTCGCTTTCATAATATTACATTTTTTTCTGTAAACTCATCACACCTGCAGTGAAAGGTGAGCAATACTACATTTGCAGTCAATTACTTTTCTTTCAGCAGATCATTTTAACGAAGAAACTACAGAAACAATTTTTCTGACATTTACATTACATGGATAGTATTCACTCCAGAATCGCTTACGTTGTACTTTGTAAAACTTCACAAAAAACGTTGCAATATTGAAAACGTTTTAACGTCGAAAATAACGTTTTGTCGTTGTTTAATAGAGTTATCTTCAGCTGTGTTCATTGTGTTCAATGAATGCACGTCTCAATAGCAGATAAACGTAGGATTGCGAATTGAGAACACAAGTTTAATCATTCGGAAAGCTTTGAGAGGAAAGCAACTTGTCTAAAAATATTGTCAAATAAGACACATTGAGCCCAGTTTTGTGTCCAGACTAGTGTTATACGCTGAGCGCGCATTGTTCCTCAGTTCGGTTCTTTTGTAAACGAATGCAAAGATTTGAGAATCTTTTGATCGCATTCGACATAAAAAAGCTCGATTACAGTAATCTTATTATAAATGTCTCGTCTTGCAAAAGGATGAGTTTGAATGAAAAATCAGCTTCTGTCTTCTCTTGAGAATCATCGATGCGAAACTGTGCAGCAAGACGGGTTAATAATGACCGAAACGTTGACAAAAGATCACTTCTGAATGATATTTAAGGAAACTTGGAATAAGAACTTTTTGTGTTCGCAAACACTATATATATCCGCTTTCATGAAATGTGAAGTATAATGTTTTCGGATGGCAATTGTGGAACACCAAATTCGCTGTGAAATCAGCATTGAGTCGGCGAAAGCGAAACTCTTCAACACTCGTTCAATGTTCATCGTTGCGTACAAATATTACAGTAAATACAATTTAATAAGACGCCGAACCGCGAATGATGCGATGATTTGGTGAATGCAGTGGAACAGTGTTTATACCTGTTGATTGCAATAATAGACAACCGCTGTGCTAATCTCTTTATGTTCGCCACAATCTTTGCTTAAACTTGTCTAACATGTGAATGCACGCATTTCTTTCATTGAAGTAGTCGCGTATCAAATAATAAGCAGTCGAATGAATAGTGTTTCGCATGAATTTGAAACGAAACGAAACACAGGTCGCATTTCGATAGACTAACAGTGGCAGACTTTTTCGCTTTCATAGGTAGCTGTTCACTGTTCACTGTTTCTTAACAAACATTTTTTATAAGCGACAAAAAGAGGAAATCTTTTTATATCTATTTTACGAATGGACAGTGGGAGGTGTGTTCAATGTGTTCTGTTGTGTTTGCATTCGTATAACAGTTCTGGTGAAAGACTAAGTACTGCACCGATATTAGCCAAATTCATTGTTTGACGCTTGTGGCCCCCAGTAGTGACCACCGATCGCCTTCGGTCATATTTCGAGCGTTCTCAGCTCTTTCTCGCTTCCATTCCATTTGTCGTGTATTTGCGGTACAGTTTTTTAAAAACTTTAAAAGTAGCCTTTTTCTTCCTCTGTTCGCTGTACACACAAAACGTTAATTTTTGCTTCGCTTCGAAAAGCATATATTTATTGTTCACATTTTGTTGTAGAAAAGCAGAAAAAACATTTCGGTGTTCGTGTTGTATTTGCGTATTCATCGCTTCTCGGCAGCGATGTTTGTTGTGAGCGAAAAATGGGTGAAAAACGTTGAAACAAAGTTAAACAAACAAACGACTGCTTTCGACGAGAAAAAGATTTCTTTATAACGAACTAAGGCAATCGTCTAGACGTCCGATGTTGTATTACACAATGAATGCGATGTTTGATTTTGACAGTAGCGGTCACTTTATTGTTCTTTCCGGTTTCCGGTTTTTGGTTTCTAATATTTGGTTATTCGAGAGTCGAGTGTTCATTCGTCGGCTTTCAATTGAAAAATTGTTGAAAACGTGAAAAAACGATTCGATTCATGAAACGAGAAGAAATGAAAAATGTGAATAAAATTTGAAATGTAATCGATTTCAGTGTGCATTCGACAAAATATGTGAGAAGCAATTTTCGAGAAAGTTTTTGATGGTCACAATAAATACGGATTCAATGCGCAAAATATACGCAATATTATAATATGCAAAAATTACGCCATTAAAGCATTGCAAGAAAAAGTGAGAAGAAATGCATAATTCACGAAAGAAAGTAGTTGTTCATTTGATGCCTTTTGGCCATAATTCACATTTGAGTCTCGTAAAATGAAAACGATCATTTTTATTATATTTATATTAGGTATTCGAGTTTAAATAAATTTTTGTGAATAAGAAATATCAGAGAAATAATAATTTGAAAAAAGACTTCAAACGAATGGAAGTGTAAGAATTGAGCGCGCTGCCATTTATCATGCTCTGCATTTTGTGCCAATTCTAGCCAATTCTTATTCCTCCCGCATTTCATCCATTTGATCGCTATTTTTTCGCACTACTTTTGCATTGTTCGAGTTTCTTGTCCACAATTGACAGTAAATATATTTTCACGTAAAAAATCATCACTGTTTTCGCGGTTTCACTTTTTACCAAGTTTACTGTGAAGGCGTTTTATGGATGCTTTGCTGATGGTTAAAGTGCAGCCTTGTCTCTGTTTAACTCTCCGTATATTAAGCAAAACATCTGAAATTTAGATTCGCTGCTGTCACTGACAACGCAACTTGCAATATATAAACGTATTCGCCGTTCTAGAAGCAAATATATCGCTTCTATTCAACAACTAACTTCGAGTAGCGAATCTGTAATAAAATTTCCATTGTATTTCTAGTGTTTCACTCGACACTTCACACTTTACTCTGTAATTGAAACTCTTTCGCAATAAACTGAAAACAGTCTCTCTTTGTTCACACTTGCTTGCTCAATATGTACGTGTGCTACACATTCAATAGATTCACTGGCGAAACAACAACGAATGCACACTATTCGCTTGTTTACTGCCTATCAAAGAACAACGATCATTGAAAAGAAGAAAACGATTGTGTAAACTTTAGTTGGTATTAATAGTACAAGTAAACTTTTTCTAATTTCAGTGCACAGAATAGCAGTGAATAGAAAAGGTAACGTCACAAACAGCACTCGATTCATTAGCACATGAATTTAATCAATTTCACGTGTAACCGCGTCTATTATCGAAATATCAAATTTCAATCGCAATATGAATCGCTATATCAATCGCTTTTTATTTCGCAAGCGTGAAACGTTCGAAAAGCTTGCTTGCAAGTGATTGCAAACAAACAGTAATCTTGTTTTCGAATAATGTGTTTTGCGCTGCAAACCTTTGAGAAGACAGAAGAGAACAGTATTATAATAGACTTTCTCTCATTCAATGTAGACATAATAATGCAGTTTTGCGGTACTTTAGTCAACGTTCGCATTTCGATTATAAAACAGCAGCAAAACAACGCTTTGAATGGCGCCTCGTTATGATTGCACCGCAAATGCGGCTGTTTAATGCATTCGTTTATTGCAGTCTGTGGAAACAAATCGCTTCTATAGCAATAATACGAAAGTGTTCTACTGTTCTACTGTCGACACAATCATTTTTCACGTGTCGTCGATTCAATAAGCGGAAGGCGTTTTCGAAAACTTAAAATTGATGTTTGCGTTCAATTGTGCTTTTAAGATCACTTCTGAAAACTGAAAACTATCAACAGTTTTAAGTGTTGTATTCATGCACTTAAAAGCGATGCAATCATTGGTGCGATCATTGCAATCGTCGCATCTTATGTAACAAATAACCGTTTTAAGTGCTTCACGCGTTTACGCGACTAGCAGTCACTTATAGACAAACGGCAGCTCAGTTGAACAGAACACAACTGTCGATCCTTCGCACTTTTTGCAGTTATTGTTCGAAGTTATTCGAAACTGCTTTTCAAGTCTCCAACAACGGTCGACACAACCGTGATATGTTTGCGATCATATCGAAAGTGAACTGCGTTTTTTTCAAACATTTTTTGCTCAATACTCTTCCAACGCCAAAGAATTTAAGCAATTTTTGAAACACCAAATTATTGGCTTTCATCACTTTCGCACATTTCGTCGTTTACGGAAATTCGCCTCATTTTCGCCGCGAAAAGGCTTCGAATTGCAAAAGCGTCAAATTGAGCAGTGATCGCTGAATGATCACAGAATTGAGGCCACTGATGCGAACTGCTGTCACGGTTACTCGTTGTGTCCGAATGCAATCGAAAACATTTCAGCCTCGGGTGTTCAGCTTACTCCTTCACTTCTTCTATTCTCGTGTCAAACATATTGAAACCGAGATTTGAGCGAAAAGTGAAAACAAAATTCTTTGCTTCTTTTCGCTTTCGCTGCAGCAGTGTCCTACATTTTTGCGCAATTCTTCATATTTCGTTGCATAAAAGGGCTTAAATTATGTGTTCGCGAAACAAACCCAATTTAAACGCTTCGGGCGACAAAGAAAGGATGAAAAACACGGAATTGTTGACAGTCAACGGATGAATTGCGTCTCCAGAAGATGACAAGTTCGCAGTTCACATCGCTGCACTTTTTCATTCAAATTCAAACCATTATATTCAACTTTACACTTACATGTGCACAACGAACGCTTCGCTAAATTTCTCTTTCACTTTTTGCAAAATTGTTATTTAAACTTTGCAAAATAATCATTTTTACAAATTTCTTATTAACAATTTTCGCGCTCGAGTGCATTAAACATAATTTACATTTTACTCTTTCTTACTTATATCAAACTTGAAAATGAGAGCACATAGAGTGCACTTTTCATTTATTCACCATTCAAAAGAAATCTCTTTTCGAAAAATTTGAATTGATTCTAAAATTACACACTGCTTAAATTAGAATTATCAAATGTTATACAAATTCAATTTGAGTATCCATCGCTTCAAATATACATCATACACATATGTACCGTTCTTGATCAACTCTGTACAATTATGCACTTTGTCACAATTTCATTCAATCGAGTTCTAAAGGGGAATCAATAACTACTGATTAATTTAGTCACACGCTTAAGGTTATTTATAATCATCATTCACGTTCAACTTTTGATCATATTTTAATTGATAGAAATTTTGAATTATGTTTTTAAGGATTGACATAACAAATGACACATTCAAAAAATGAATTCATAATTCACTGCACATCTGCCAAATGGTCGAATTTTCGATGACGGTTGCGATATGACTGATTTTATCAGTTGCAACGAAATACGTTCGTTTCATTCGCTCCGGAAACTATTGTGAACAAACGTCGTAACGATTGCATCTTCAGTTCATTCACACTATGCTTCTTTCAAAAAATGTATTGCAGCTTCTCTTCGTTTCTCGACTTTACGAATTGAAATGAGAAAAACACTAATATTGACCATCACTGGACGCAATAAAATGTGCAATAAAATTCATCTACACTTAACTTTCATGCATCACTAAATATGAATTTAGTAGTGTTTTTTATGGTTTACTTTCATCTACGAAAGAAGATTAAACATGTAAGAAGACTTCGACGAAATAGTCGTGGTTTAAATAGTGGAAAATACGCTTTATGATAGCACATGACATAAAATCATCGCAGTTTAACTTCATTTACTCTAATGAGTATATGTTCGTATTAATCAACTCCAGTTAATTTTAACCATTTTCAGTAATAATGGTCAATTTATTGTTAGGAGCGATTTTTGCTTTGCAATTATTATAGTGTCTTCCAAGTTTGATTTTATTTCAAAAATTTTCCCTTGTTCGTGACAGTGGTGTGACAGAGGACAATATTTAGAGAACAGACAAATAATATTACTTTTAGAAGCAAATTTTCGAAGTTCAGAAACGAACACAACTGTCTCAATTTATTTTCTGAATGAAATATTGCCACTGATA
>NCKV01000615.1:0-15567 GCA_003675905.2 Leptotrombidium deliense
TTTAGAAATGTTGGAACAGAAACGGTAACACAGATAAGTTTAAACGTTGATTTTAATACAATCGCAGACTATTTTGGACTTATCGTTTGTCACTCTCGATTGAGAACACCTCTCAAATCAAGACTGTTGGAGTTTAAACATTGGTATCCGTCATCAAGAGGTTCGACTGTACTGAATTTTAAAATTTAAAATACTGCTTGAGAGATTATTTTTTTAAGCATTATTTAAAGATTCTCATCCGCAGGAGTACCTGTGGTGTAGTGGTTATCACATCCGCCTAACACGCGGAAGGTCCCAGGTTCGAAACCTGGCAGGTACAATTTTGATTTTTGCTTCACATCGACAATTCATTAATCATAATTATGTTTTATTTAATTTGCAGAACAAATCCATTTTCTTGTTTTCATTTCGCACAGTAATTACTTAATTGTCATTTAATTGTTGGCATATTTAGAATAATTGAACTGAAGTTGTAAATGTGGTAATTGCTGTTTGTTAAGTTGAATTCACGTTGCGTTTATTAATGTCATAATTTGGAGTTGAAAATGATTGCTGTAAAAAGCCTTGAAAGTTAGATAATACATGTCAACAACACGAGTAATAATCGCACATTAATTGGCGATTTAAAACAAATCAAATCATTCAGATCAATGAAACCTTTGAAACCCAAATGTTAATTTTGCTTATTATTTTTTATTTTTTATATTGAATTCATTTGTCGTTTCATTTATAATCGTTTCTTTATTTTAATAAATAAGGAAGGCTCACGTTACACATTGAGATAATTTTGTTTCAATTTTTTCAAATTTATACAAAAAAGTTTAATGAAACCAACTTTTGAATACTTTAAATATTGAAAACAATCGTTAAAATCAATAATTGGAGGTTCATATTTTAATACATTGTATGAAATTTACAAAAAGCAATTTACAAAAAAATGAACACAGCTGTAAACACAATTTGCAGCAATTAAAATGAATTAGAAGAAAGATTGCTTAAGAAGAGTGGCACGAAACGACATTCACTGCAAACGGTGATTAAAAGCATTGAATCGATGCGTACAGGTTCGTTGTAATATACTTCTACAAAAATGTTCAAATTTATTGAATAAATAATTTGTGACAAATAAAAATAAGCAAAAATGTTTCAAAATTCAACGATTGTTTTTGGTAAATAAATAGAAAAAACAAATGTTGTTCATTCATTCCACACCACTCATTGCTACATTAATTAATAAACGTATTTTAGCGGTCATTATATGTCCCCAATCGAATGTTCACTGCACTGTGTGTCTAATTCAGTGCCATTTTCCCTTGTGTTTAACAGTAAAATGGGAGTGTCTGTGCCAGTGTTGGTGATCATGCCATATGTGTATCGGTCGACCGTACAGCACTGGCATCCATGAGAAGCACACCACTTGCGAGACACAAATCATCCACACGAACAACTTCAGTTACAGTCAATGTGACAGAGAGATGAGTAGTAAGTTACATTAGTAAATTTAAAAGCGATTTGAGTAAAACTCACATACAGCAATTTCATTGCAAATTTTGAAGTAAAGTGAAGTTAAACTGTAACTGCTACTCTAACGTTCACTCGCTGCAATAACAAATATGAAAATGAAGTGCAAAATGCTTCAATTCGGCATTAAAATACGTTTTCTTATCGATAAATAATTGCGTGAAAATTAATTAATGAATGAAAACCAATATCGGGTCATCGTCTTGTATCGGTAACGAGTCACAGATCACTGATCCGTGCGCAATTCGAAACATAATTACGAAAAGTGATCTCAGATCAAACCAATCTTTTACATTTGGCAATTAGATTAAACGAGACATAACACGTTTGTTGTCAAACTCTTCGATCCGTAAAACAAACTTCACTTTCGAGAAACTCACTAATTTGCATCACACTTGAAACATTTAATTGTCATCTTTTAAGGATAATTAACTTAAGTCAAACTAATTCCGAGGAAGTATAGTAAGCTGGGTAAACTAAATCACCAGTGCACCATTCAGGTTTCACTATTTGTTTCTACACTAAAATTATTCTCAAAAATTCGACAAAAAGAAACTCAATAATTTTCCAGCTTTACTCGCAGTATAAATACTCGAAATCATTTACTTTGCAGTCAGAAGTGAAAGTTTTCATTTCTAAACACGATCAATAGAACAACAAAGGAATGAAATTTATATTCGTAAGTAATTCGTTAAAGCTAACAATGTTAACTAAACATTCATTTGTGTTCTGATCTATTCTACCCGCGATCTATTCTGCTTGCAGATCGTTGTATTCGCGACAGTACTTCTCGCTTATTGTTTGGTTGCTGGTGACGGTTGGGGACACCACCACAAACCATCTCATCATCACCACAACCACCACCACAACCACAACCACTGGCACGATCACAAGCACAAGCATGGACACAAACACGGTCACAAACATGGTCATTGGCACGACCATAAACATGGCCACAAACACGGCCACAAGCACGGTCACTGGCACGATCACAAACATGGTCATAAGCATGGCCATAAACATGGTCATGGTCATTGGCACGGCCATAAACACGGCCACAAACACGGGCATGGACATGGGCACGGCCATGGACATGGAGGTTGGGGACACGGATGGGGACATTAATCTACTGTAGCGAATGGTTTGTTTTCTTATTTTTCCAATAATTATAATCGTGCGATTTGTGATTGTTATGAATTATTTCAATTAAATACGCAGTGACTTCAATGAACACATCACTGTTCGTCCATTCATTCCGCGCTTAACTACCTGTTCGCTAATTTGTGCCTTTGTTATGTGAGGTATTTCTTCTCTTTAATCAATGTTTCGGGACAATAAAGCGCCAGAAGTCGGTCGTGTTCGCGAATTGCTTCCCGGTTTCGATATGCGTCGGATAATAATGTTTTCTTTCTTTTGTAAAAATCGTCACAGTTTATCGGAGAGCCTGAAAACAAACGTAAACATTGCGTTACTAACTGTTAAGTGAAAAAAGAATACAAACATGGTCGACTACTGCATCTCATCTTTCGCGCGGGTCGTGCATCCGTTTCGCAATAACGACGAGGAACCCTTCGACGGGACCTCATACTGAAACACGGCACCCTTCGCTTTTTAATTCCGGATCCACACGTCGACGAACACTGTCAACAAATTACTAGATCAACATTTCCATAAAATTTATATATTAATTGATCATCACTCACAGGTTGCCATGCTTCGGGTCGCCAAACGTAACCGCTGCTGCATTTTCCATAATTGCAATGACGTCTATTTTCTGGTTTGGTATCATTACATAATTTCAGTGCAATCACTTTATCGTGATATTTTTTTCGTTTAGTAACTGGCACTGGGTCAACAAGTCCGTAGCGAGACATTTTGTGACATGTAACTGATCTCGTCTCCCAGCCAGGACCACAAGGAGTCGAACAGTTAGACCATGCACCGGTTATCCACAAAAAGGGACACGGTCTATTTACACATTTTTTTACAGTTGCAACTTTAGGTTTCGTTGATGGTATACAAAAATGAGGTGGAACGATTGCATTTGTCCAGTCTAGACAATCCACTGCTCGAGTTCTAATACCCCGTCCACAAGTGGTCGTACATTGCGACCAGTCAGATACTCTCCAGTGAAATAGTGAACAATCAATGTTATTACACGCAACTTCAGTTTCTGGTTTTGATTCATTGACACAGTAGCGATCACTTAATTCGTGAAAAGTATGCCTTGTGTTATCAGACCACGGAGGTAGCAGCTCCTGAACACATCGTACTGTTCTACGTTTAAATCCTGGTCCGCAAGTTGATGAGCACTCTGATTCTTTGGTGATTTTCCAAATGAGTTGGCAGTGATCGTTGCACACTTTTACTACTTTCGGAGGCTTCTTCTTCGAGTCGCAATACTCGTCGCTCACATTTGTCTTTGAATTCCGGATAAAGCATTGTGGAACCAATTCCCGTTCACCGTCACAAACTTTGTTACAAGTTGACCATTGGTCGGACATCCGCCACTCGTATTCATTACGCTTTACTGCAACTGAGTATTCAAAGCGAACTTCGGGTGCAAGCAAATCTCCGACGCTAAGCACTTCCACGTATAGAGGCTTTGAGATGGTTTTTGAACAATTTATCTTCTCAACGTTCTGATTCGATCCGCTGTAATCAATTACATTTCCGACGTACTCAACTGTCTTCTTAAACATGCTGACCACGAAGTCGCCGTTCAATAAATAAGAGCCGTCGTAAGACCGAAGAGCGAGGTAGTTATTATCTTCGGCAGAGTTAGACAATTGAGTGATTTTAATGTTACTCGCACCCGCTGGGATTGAGACCACATTATTGTACCCGTAGTGTACTTGAAGCTGGTTCACTGTTCCACTAATTACTTTACAGCTCGAATTGTCACCTCCACACACACCGCAAAAATCTAGTTTTTGTGAGCTGCCTAGAACATGGTCACAGCCTGCGCTCAAACACTGTCCATTGACACATATGTCGTACGAATCTGGAGCGCAAGGAGTTCCATCGATTACTTTTTGTTTGAGCATATAATTCGCAGTAGTTCCTCTGACGCGGCAGTATAGTTTACATAAGTCCGCTCTGCTGACTAAAAATAAAGTCAGTAATTGTTTTCTAAACAAGTGACACTTACTTCCGGCAAAATGTGGCACCCAAACAACGTTTGAAGTTAAACCTTGAATATTAAAAGTTTGTCCGTTAAAAGCGGCACACTGTTCATCCCGGAAATCGGGAGTTCCTGAAGGACATTCATGAGTATTACAAGAAGAATAGCGAACTCGCCTTCCAATACAATACCTTCCGTTGTGTGCCGGTCTGAAATGAAATGTATTTAATTGAGTAAATTAGTAATTCACTTGTAAATTAGTTGTACTTAGGATTGTTGCACTCTCGTGTTGACTTTTGAATGCCGCCTCCGCAAGTTCGACTGCAGACACTCCATTCGGACCACTCTCCCCAGTTGCCGTCAATCGGCGCTGGAGTCGTGTGATCCATTGGCACACATTCGCCTCTGAAGCACCACTTGTTTCTCGCGCAGGGAGTTCCGTCTGCCCACGGCATGTGCTGTGTTCTACAACCCCCGTTACCGTTGCCGACAGTGCACCAGAGACGTTTACACGATGGCATGTATGGACAAATTTTGGACGACGGACCGAAGACGAGTTCGCACTGATGGTCCATGTCAAACAGTTGGCCTGGATGTCGAAATTCAGCATAGTTTCTATTGCGATGAGATTCATGCAGAATATTCGTAGACGGTATGTCCAGCAAACAGTCCCCTTCTCCTGCACTGAACAACGCTCACATTACTTTTCGTCGAAAATATTGACAAGCAATCGACTTCTTATCGAAATTAGCGAAATACTCGGCGCCGAGAAATACGAAAGCACATTTATCTGTCAATACTACTGTCTTACGTTAATTCAATCTTTTACGTCTTTCAACACTTAAATGTTTCATAATTAATCAACTCTTATTAGGAAATTTCCAAATGCATCGCTTAATATCACGTCTAGCGACTTATCGTCTGCAAATTGCATTCAAAAATATATTATGCAGCGTTTTTCAGAGGCGAGACGGTAATTAACAATGAACTTTGCGAATCCTTTGAACACAGTGAGTCATTGACAAGTTCACTGCGAATCATTAATTATTCGGTGAAAGCAGTTAAATTTAATTAATTAAATTATAATGAACAGATTTCATACTCAAGAAATTCGGTGATGAAATGTTGTGAACATTGCGACCAACTCCACAAGTTGCTATTGTAATCGAGCATTCGAGCCATAATATTATGCTTTTGGTCTGGCTGGTTGAATCTTTTGCACTTATCGTCGTCGTCGTGTGGTATACTCAATCTAACAATTTGATTATGAAATGAGTCTGCTAACACAATGGACATGTCAACTTACACGTGTCCTAACTCGTGTGCGATTGTGAAAGCTGCCGGAAGGCCATTGTCTTCAACGATTGCACAACTCGACGATGGATCGCAAATCTTGCCCGACTGCGCCAGTCCAAGGGTGTCGCAAGTCGACGGCATTCGGCAAAGATCTTCTCTGGTCAGTAAAATTGCGACATCGTGGTGTGATGGATGACCGTCGTCGTCAGTGTTATGCATGTTCTGCCACTTGCAGAAGTGACGCAATTTTTTCGAAGCCGAAGCATTTATCAGACCCTTCAAGGAGATTCATGTTTGAACGCGTTCACATATACACGTACTACACTAACTTACCTCTTCTTCTCTCATAACGGCGAATTTGACAATTGCGATGTTTATCAAGTTACCAATACTTGGGTCTTTGTACATCGACGAAACCTATCCATAAATTACACGCTTATTAGCAACAACACGCTTTAGTTATTTCAGTTTTCGCTCTTTTTTCGTTCGCTCGAAGGACATTTAGAAATAGCAGTTCTAACAGTAGTTAGCATTGCTTTTCGATTACTTTTACTAATTACTCGAATGTTCGGTAATCACCGCATTTATCGTAACTATTACTCTAACAACTTTGCAAACTTTCAAAAGTAACTTACTGCATCCATCAAAGTTAGAACATAGTTGTGAAGATTTGCTCCGTGAAATTTAGCCATCATCGAGTCGGCAACGACCATCACTTCGATAAAGCGTTCGTGTGAATACGAACGTTTCACTCTTTTGGCAGTTAAATTGGCGAACGATTGACTGCTAACCGAATGACCGAAAAGCGAACACAGACACTGCAAGCAAATAAGCGAACAAATAATAGTATTCGCAGCAATCATCGTTGGAAGCGCGACTCGAATCACAACGAAAACTTTGTATTCACATTTTTTGCACAGTTCTGTGGTTGCGAGTGAAACGTGTGGTCACAGCGAACGCAGAGGAACATCGCGAACACACACTGTTCGAGACTTGCGGCTGCGAGGCAACTGAACTTTAATTAAAATGAGCACTACGCTCGCTCTTCCCTGCTCTCCACAAACGCACCGCACTCACTCAGCGACACCTGACGACGAACCTCTTCACTCAAAACTTCAGAGATGTGACTTTTTTCAGATCGCATCACTTTTATTACCTCGTGTGTTGCGCTTATTTCTTTAGAACTCTGACGACCATTCATTGCTTAATTGCCATGAAAACAGGAAACGTTTCGAATACTTTTCATGCTGAATTTTAGTCGTAAAATTGTGAGGCAACAGATATTCGTCGTAAAATCAATTCACCGTTAAATATGAGTGACACATTTGAATTAAAAGTGTGGGTGATTTAAATTTAGAAATCAAATTAAGTTTCATTATTATAAATGAAAGAAAAGAACACAATGATTAGCAATGATTGCGCAAGATTTGAATGGTTCTGTTTTGAATTGTATGACTTTGAAATTAAATGAGGCACTGTTTGCGAGCGAACGGTTATTAAAGCAGAAAAGTTGTGTTGCGTTAACAATAAAAGGCTGAATATATTATATTTAGAGTTGTTAAAAGTTAATGCATCAGGAACAGTGAACAATTCGAGTCAAAGGCCTGTGTGTGTCTAAAATTCGGAAGAGTCTACAGGGAAAGTGAAGATGCGTTGGCGCTAAGCCAGACGATGCAAGTCATTCATTGCTGCATCAATACTTTGTTCGCCTCTGTATAAATATTAATCGCAAAACGTAGTATAATTCGTGTCGTTCGACGCATTCATCAATGAGCAGCGGTTTTAAACTTTGTTTCCTTCTTTTTTGCTTACAAAATCTCAGAAATCACCGATCATTGCTTTGCTCGCACTCAACTCTGTGTTTACATAAAAGTTATATTTAAGTTCTCTTCTCCATTCAATGTTCACTGACGGTTTTCACTTTCAAATTCGAGAGCCGTTTTCTTCGCTGAAAAACAAAATGAAATCAATTTACTCTTCTTTCACTTTAAATTAAGCAATTAAGCGAAACAACAACTTTGTATTACAATATGCAATAATGTGATAAACGTATTATTGTGAACAATGACATCATTCACTAAAATTAAACGTTTAAATTAATTCTGTCTTCACTTTCAATTCTCGTTTCGCAGTCATGTGTCGTTTCGGTGAACGCGAGTATCGAACTCGAATAATGCAGCTGATAAGTTAGGACCTGCTAAAGTGTCGATTTAGACAGACACTTATTTGTATGCAAAAAGTAATTGCACACAGCGAAGCAGCAATTTGTGCCGTTTGCTGTCCTTGTCTGTTATTACGTTACAAATAACCTTACTTTTGCAAACTTAAAGACAAGTTAAAAATAAGTTTTTCAGTCGTTTTAAAAATCTTCGAGAATCCTTCGTCGCTGCAAACTCTAATATTCGTCTCAAATCCAATTTTTCAATTCATTCAACACTCAATTTAGCGTTCATACTCTTTTCTCGTTTAGTTTTAAATTAATATTTATTTTTGCGTAAAAATTGTATTTTATTAGCTTTTGATAATTCAAGAACATGATAAGAATATGTTTCGCAGTGAAAGCGGAACTAAATTAGCTCTTCATTTTGTATACGACAAACTACTGATTTTTGATGACAGATTAAAGGCGCCTTTCAATAATAATACAAGTGTACCAGCGTCGATTGCTGTTTTCGATACTAATTGCAGTGCACTTATACATAATCGATACATTTGCACACCCTTTGCAGAACAAGCGTGATTAGAAATAGTTTACAAATTTATACGAAATTTATTCGAAGTTCGTGTGAGCGGCGAATCAAGGCTTTCGAAAAGTGCCTTTTTATGGAAATTTAATATTTCTCGAAAAAGCCATAACACAATAACAAATAAATAAAATGAATAACATAAATTTATATTCGCAATAATTAAATTCCACTTTTAATAGAGTTTTGCTTGATGAACGATTGACCTCCACAATCATTACAGTCGACTTGAATCTAAATCTACAAATATTAAACAGCTTTAAGCATTATAAATTGTTTTTAATTTTAATTTATTACCATTTCAATCGAATTACGGAAACCGAGTCGACTTTTTGCTTTCACTGAATCGAAATTTTATTTCATCAACGATTACATTACTCCTTTCTCGTTATGCTCATTGTTTCCTGGTTTCGCTGCAAAACAAACAAGCACTGAAATTGAATAACAAAAATGGTAAGACTCAATATATTCACCGTACAATTCGTACAATCATGGATTGTTATTCATAAATTAATTCAATGTGTTTCACTGCAGGTTTTGCGCGCTTATTTTAATTTACTACAAGCACACTTAACCTGTAAATTACAATTAACCTTCGATGTATTGTGTTCAAACAATGGTTATGTACTTGTATTCGCAAGTTTCCCTCTTTTTTACATTAGATAAACACATGAAAAACAGCTGTAATATTGCGTTATCGACAAAACAATCTTTTTGTGTGAAAAGTGTTAAAATATAGTGAATTGAAGTAAAATAGTAAATCAACCGAAGTTTGAGTAAAAGTTATTTGAGAAACACTCGTCTTACTTTCGATATAAAGTCATCTTAAACATGAAGTGCTTTCAGTAAGATTAGTTTCTAAATACTACTCTGTCGGCTAAAATATAGACGTGAAGACGTATTTCTTCGTATTCGTGTCGTAACGTATTTCCATAATTGCACTGCTATTATGAAAAAAAGTACTGCAATACTGCAATACTATCAAACACTGCAACATTATCAATTACTGCAATATGTCGCAGTGGACTGAACGACGATCACTGTTTGCACATAAATAAAGTGAAACGCTTTTTTGCGTGGAACGATCTAATCAATTCGAGTCAAATTAAAGGATGGACTGACGAACTTGCAAAGCGGTGCCTCTCAAGTCCTCTCAACCCCTTAGTCTCATTGAATTTCAATGAATTTTTTGCTGAATTCGCAATTCGCGTGATTTGTCGTTGGAAGTGTGTGCTGCGAGTGTTTCGTGTTTCTTTCATTCGTTACAAATTAAGTGATTGCATCAAATGTCTCTTTAATTTCGAATTATGTATTCGATAGTCGAAGCGCTGTGTGCAATTCAAATATTTATAAAAAGCGATCATGTCAATTTCAAATTCAATGCATGTCTTCGCATACTTTCAACTCGCAACTCGCAACTCGCTACTAACAACTAATCGCACACATCTTTTTGACGAGTAATGTTGTTGCGAAACTAATTTCCCAGTTTTATTCAATATTGCCCAAAAATAGGAAATAATCACATAACATCGGCGACAAATACATGAAATTCATAAATCATGCGAATAACAATTTCTTCATTTCGGATGTTTTGCTTTGTTTCCGATGATTCGCAAGACTTCATTTATGCGATAACAACATTTGTTTTCCTTTTCGAGATAATATTCAATGTTTCCTCATTTTCGGTCTCATTTATGTTCGAATTTCTGTTTTGTTTCAGTACACCAATCTCGTCAATCTTAATTGCAAGACAATTACATTTGTTTATTTGCGTCAATCGCGAAGATATGTAAACTAATTGTTGTGTTTACAGTGTGAATCATCGTCTTTAACAATTTTCAAGAATAATAATATTAATTGTGTTATTTGTAACTGTGAAAACATAACCATAACAAAGATATGCTGACAACATGTCGAGTTAACATATTCAAGACAACAAGACAATGAACCACAATCATAATTACATGAATGCAACTCTTTGCAACCTTGAATATATTTTCTTAGTGTTTCTTTATTTAAATTATTTAGTCTCGAAACTTTCTAGTAATTCACAAATATTTATTCACAAAGACAGAATCTATTCATATGCAACACTTAAAGCATTCATTTAATTCTAAAGCTCTCATTTTGTTAAAGTGTGAAATTGTAAATCTTGTGAAACGAGAAATGATGATTGCACACTGCTTAATGAGTGATCCATTCTTAGCTTTGTTAGAATGTTAGCGAATGCAATACACATTCGGAATACCCAAAATTTCATTGGGCACATTTTCAATTAAATTCACTTTTAAGTGTTTCAATATAACTTTTTTGCGTTGATTGATTGCGTTTCGATTAAAATCTTAATCTGATTGAATTTTTTTCATTCGTGAACATTTCAAATATTCAACAAACATTTTTTATTTCAAAGCAATGAATGGAAAACGTTATCGCGAAGTGATTTGAATGTTGAAATTAACTAATTTCCTTTAACGATGAGCGGTATAATTATACTCACGATTCATTCGTGTGAAGAAAGCAAAGAAAACTGGATATAAATAAAGTACCGAATTGAAACTCATTTTTTTGACACCTTTAAAGCAAAGGATTACTTACTTGCTCGAATCAACATTTGCCAAATTTTCGCAATCGATGTGTTCAAAGAGAACATTTTATAAATGCTTTCGCCTGAATTTAAATTTAATTCAAATAAAAATGTGTTTGTCAGTTTCATTATTTGATGATGTATTTGGATTCTAAATTTTATACTTTAAAATCTTCTACTTTTTGCTTTTGAGCACCAAATTCAATATTTTCTATCTGCAAACAAATTTAAAACGAAACGTGTTTTTGAAAGTTTGCAGCAAAATCAATCGAAGCTGAATGAAGTTTGAGACTTTGAATTGAAGCTGAAAACTATCAAAACATTTTGCAGAAAACATGAATTTAAAGTGAATGTCAATGAATTCAATTTATAGATTGTGTTAAAACACTAAAACATTTGAATATTGCATACAAATTTAGTATTAAAGTAATCGATGTTAACTGATCTATTTTGAATGAAATTTATGTTTTAAGCGTGTGACGAAGTAAACGAAGAGAAACATCTTTCTTTGAGTTCTGAGGTGAAATGCGTTAATAAGACACTAAACAGACAAAACTGCTTCTAAAATTAAATGTCGGAGAAAATTTCGTTGATTCTAATGTTTATTGACATTTCTCTTTAAAATCGCTTTTAATTGATTTCAAGTTTTGAGAAATCATTTTTCTCGTTAACCGAAAATTGTGAAACTTTCTTAAAATTGCTGTTCATACGATTACGAAAGGGTTACCATTATCTAAATAAGTATTCGTTGTTTTTTCAGTTCGCAAAATTGGCATTCACATACATGTCAATAAAAGGAAAAATATTCGCATATTCAATTATAATTATTATTCAACTTAACAAACACTTCAATAAGTCTTTGAATTAGGACAGTTATTCATCGATTCATTCATCAATCGTTCTTTGTTTAAAAACAAATCGACTGTATTTTTGGCAACTCCTCGTTTATAAAAATGTTAATTCAACAAAAAGTGAAATGCTGTGCATTTGCATCTCAAATGTAATAACAAGCGTCGAATTTAAATTTATATAATTTGCATTCAATGGGGACAAAGAACTAACTTTAAGAGAATACTTTAACCAGACTTTTACCTAAATTTTCGAGCAATAAATTGTTGTTGCTGTCCAGTTAATCATTCGTTACATTATTCAGTTGCTTCACTGTTATTGTAAATGTATAAACGTTTTGACAAAAGTGGATGAATGATTGTTCACAGAACAGCAGGATTTGAAAATTGGACTGAAACGGCGACACAGTGATTCTTCTTCGGAGACACTGATAAAAATAAAGACATTTTTCAAAAGTTTAGGTTACGTGACGCGCACCAAACACAAAATTCGTGTGTGTCTTAAATCAGTGGAACGGCGAATTTCGCTGAATTATTTGTTTGAATTTAATTTTGACAAATCACGAAATTTATTAAGCAATGTTTTACGTAACGAAAATCACGAAATACATGGAATTTAATGAATTTAGGAGTTGCCAAGCACATGAGTTGCAGTTAATTCATTGTACGCTGTTATTTATCACCAAAGAAGTTAGTGAACGTTTTTTATTCATCGATTCATCATTTTGTTGCCAGTGTAATGCAATCAACAAACAATCGCTGCTTTTTAAAGCCATCGATTCAATTTTAGGTCGAATGAAGACAAAGAATGAGTTCAGCGAAGTACATGTCAATTTGTGTAACGAAAGTATTACTTCAATCTTAAATGAAGTCAAAGTTTTTGCGATGTTTTCGTAACCGCAGTAAATAAGCGAGCGGCAATCACCAGTGAAAGGGTTAGCGAGTTAGCATCCGGCAAAAGATGTGCAACATGAACGTAATCAACGTGTGCGGTTAAAGTTTTCCTATTCTTAGCTTGATCGTTGTCAAAATAAAATGCAATTTCGGGCGTTGTCAGTCAGAATTTTACATGTGTCACACACACTTGCATACTTCATTTCACATTGCCGTTTAATTGCAATTTGTGTTCTTTTAACGCTTTGTTTCAAAAACATGACAAAACAGCAAACATCACATTATTACATCAGTAGCACATCGAAAACATTGAAACAAAACAAAGTTTAATTTACTGCATCGAGTGTTGTTGAATTGCGATATTAAGATTAGTTCACTGTAACTGCTGTTAAAACAATGCGTATCGTTTTCGATGCCTGTTTACTCTCACAAAAATCACGAATAATTAAATTGCAGCACAAATGATCAGGTTTTAAGTGCCTCAAGATATTCACGGTTTCGTAATTTTACAAATAAATGAAAAAACAATTTCGCAGTATACTTTCAGGTTGTGATGTGTGAGTGAAACAAAGATTAATTCATTTTTGTTTCGTTGCGGAATGCAATAGGTTCGTTTCGAGAATGCATTGTCAAATTGGCTTCATACGTGAGTTGAGTAACTTGAATTCATTGTAATTTGATAGTCGTTTGAAATATGCATCAATCGAAACAAAGGAGAAGAAACGAATTCGATACCCGCTGTTATCGAATTCGTTGCAAAATTGCTTTAAGAATTCAGACACACGCATGCAAACATACAAATATGTTTGAATGTTGATAAATTTGAATTTACGATGAAAAAGTTCACACAGACATTTAACCATTTTAACCGATAAAAATTGTCTCGTGTCTCACGTCCGCACTTATCGGCAAAACAAATGATTCAACAGTTCGCAGAAAGAAAGCAATATTTCACGAACATGTGACAATTATTTAGAAAATAAAAGCCACAATATTAATTACTGTTGTTTTCTAGTTCGTCTATGTTTAAAACCAAAACGAAAAATTATTTTAACAACTTTGCACGGATTAAGAGAAGCCGTGTGAAGAAAGTTGTGCGACACACTGTTTACATTGCGTTTACTTTGTTTGTGTACTTTTTCGTTGTTTAAAAGCTCTTTAAATTCCGAAAACGTTTTAAATTCCAACAAAAAACAGTGAATCGAATTTTTTGGGGAAATTATCTAAAAGAGCAATCTTTTTAACAAACTTTTATGTTCTCAAAAAAATGTTGAAATGTCGATGTTATTGTTCGCCGTCCGTTTTTGGATTTCTCTCACTTTTGTTCGCCTTTTCGCGTATAATTAAACTTGAAAGCGAATGTTGAACGCAAGTGTTCTAATGATGCAAAAACAAGAATCAATCCATTCTTGGTTTTAAAGGCACGAAGAATGTATTGGAAGCCTTCAATATAACGAACAAGTCTTCAGTATTTAATATTTGAAAAAAAATTACATAAAAGGAAACGAGGCCCCGTGAGGCCCAAATTCACGACAAACGGCGGTGAACGCTTTTTACAAGAACTAACGCATCGCATCGTTTACGAATCTCGCACTGATTGACTGCTTCGTTTCTTTTTTTCAATTACAATTTATGACTTTATATCGCTTCCGAAAACAGAGCGGCTCATTGAATATACATTAAACGTCAAATTATTCTTGACGTTCGAAGAAAAGCAAATAAACACTTCGACTTCATTTCATCTATACTTTTTTAAGTGATTTTTTTCTGCTTTCGGACGAACAATGCAATGCATGGTGGATGCGATGTTTCGCTTTGTGTATTGTTCACGAGAAATGACGAGAATATGACGTCTGGAACCAATTTCACGTCGAACCGTTTCTGAAATAAGCGTTCATAATTTTGTTTCGATGATATATTTCGGATTAAAATGAACGCAACGACACATTTCACGCAATTCGCGTACTTTATGAGATGCAGTATTTGCTCGTCCGAATATATGTGTCTGTGTGTGTCTCATTCGTATCATGAATGTGTGCGAGTGTTTCGAACAGAGTTCACAGACCTTTAAGAAAGCAGTTGCATTTCGCGGCGAAAAAGAATAATTGCAGTACTAAAATTAGTTTTTATTTTTCGTGCAAAAACACGTGATGATTGAGGCGACGAGTTGCTTGTATCAACACTGAGGCCACAGTTTAAATGATTATCTATTGAATGTTGCACAATCTCTAATATATTACACATCAAATTATAGTAATTCAAATTGAATTGTTTCTCTGTTTATTCTCATTTAAGAGAGAAACATTTTTCATTCACACGCACTGTTGTTCGTTAACATTTAAACACGAATTCATCAACATTAAAAATGTTTCATCAACGTAATTAAGATTGAATGTAAAATTAAACAAAATGCTTTACTTATTCCAAAGGTTGAATAATTCTTGCATTCACATTGCTGAAAGTACATACAGCTTTGCACAAAATAATGTGCATTCAAAACAAAATGATTCTCAAGGATTTGCGCATAATTTTGTCCAGCGCTGTATACTTGAAATG
>NCKV01000616.1:0-15550 GCA_003675905.2 Leptotrombidium deliense
AAAACATCAATTATCTAAAATCGTTGAAAACGTTGGTTTCAAAATACGACTAACAATCATACTTCTGTAATCTGACTCGGATAATTCGAATTATCACCTTTGAAGATCAAATACACCTCACACGCAGAAATCGTCAAATTTCCACCTCTTACAGTACATTCAATAATTGCAATAATTCGACATCATTTTTAGAACCGAGCAATTATTCGAATAGAGTATGACTGTACTCTTATTCCACTAAAACTTCTAACTCATTAATTTAAATTTAATATTGTTGCAAATGTGTTACAAAAAGTACAATTGATAATTATTAATTAATCCTTATTAATTGAAAATAATTTTGTAGTTTTTCGTTTCGTACATTTTTTATGCAATTATTTTTTAATGAATAAGCCAATAAAAGTGCAATTAGCAGTGCAAAACAGTTTTGCAAATGTTGAGAAATCGATTGAATGTTGATTTTTGTACGAATCAATCAACTGTGAGCGAATTTCGCGGAAGCAGAAGAGAACAATGCTCATTCAATGTTCGCTTCTTCGCATTCCGAAGAATGCGCAAAAATGACGGCTGTTTCGAGACTCGAAATTTTCATGGCTGGTAAACCGTCGCGAATAAAATCAATAGTTACGTAAACTGTGCGATGATTTTAAGCGCCTTCTAATTGTCGTGAATTCAATCCGTGTTCGTATTCGACATTTCGTTCAAATTCATCGTTGTCATCAAATGCTTCCTATTACACTGTGAATGTGATTGTGATTGCAAAACGATGGTTTCTGAGGCGAACCGCAGCTGCGAAACGATTAAAAGCGAACCGAGCTCACAGATGTGCACAGTAAAGGTAAAGGTTCTTTAATTCATCACAACGTTCGTTCGTTTGTTGTTGTGTGCTGTTTTATTTCACGGTTCGTTTAAATTCGAATCCCTGTTTTCATCGCATTCATTGCAACATTACTTTTTTTTATCGACAAAATTCTGCATTCGACTGTGTTTGTGTAATTGTTTACACAATGCTTTTAATTCGCTAAGAAATTGCATTTCGATTATTCATTGTTTGATGAAAGGTTTAATGCGAGAAAAGAAACAAAAAGCAAAACAAGAAATCAAAACGTTCAAAGCGTAATGGATTGAATGGATGTTCTTTTCTTTCGCAGCATTAAAATTTTAAACGTGAAAAATTGGTTTCCAAATACGTTTCTCTAATTTTCTTGAACACATAAATGTGATGTAACTGCCAAATGGATATTTTTCTTCGTGTAAATGTGATTCACGTGTTTCGAAGGAAGAACAAAAACGGTCGCTCGGTAATAATATTGCGAATTACGAAAAATGCAGTAATGATTACATGTCACTGCCGTTGGCAAGAGATGCAATTCTCCACTGATTTCACTTTAACTAATGAAACAAAACAAAGTGTTTTCGCAAAAATTTTGCTTCTATTTATTCAAACATTCATTTATTTGCAAAGAATGTTCTGAAAATAGACGAAGTATTGGATGAACACTGAAATCCGCGGTCATTTATTCGGATTCACATTCTCTAGCGAATAATAATAAAGCACATATAAGTGACATATTTCGACACAATTTCAATTGCAATCTTGTGAAAAGTTTTGCAATTGTGCGTCTTGTATAATTCTCGCCTGCTTTACTTAAAATGCGAACCGACGAATAAATAATGAATGCCAGGCTATGTAAATATATTTCTCAATGTTTGTATTTCTAGACAAGGATTATGCTAATTTTAGTTTGTTATCAAAAATATCGATATTTCGGCGAAGAAATACTCGAAACAAGTTTGAATCAAATTCAACTCTTGTTTTAAATTATTGCAAAAGTTGCAGCAGTGAAAAGAAATGTTCAATTCCATTATTCAAATTTCAGTAAAAATTTACAATTCTATGAAAAAAATGCATCAATTAAGAATGTGTTGAAGTTTTGAGTGCTTCAAATATTCTGCGATATCGTGAAAGATATTGAATATGTTTAAAATATTCTTGTAAAATATTTAATCACAACTTTGTAAGTATAGGTGTACAGTGTTGTATAAATATTCTCGATATGTTACTGTGATATGTAAACTACTGGTGTTACATATGCAAACAGAGAGCATTTGCATTCTAGCCACATTAAAATACTTTTAATGGTTTTATGAAACGAATGCAAAGAGAAAAAAGTAAGTTATGCTGAATGCGATCAGAGTACTTATGTTACAAGCATCAAATGACCATTACTCAGAAACGTCTCTTTTGCAAACGCGCATCTATTGACACAAAGACTAAAGTAATACTCAAAACTGTTATTCACATTGTACATTGTACGATCTTCTATTTCTGTATTTTAAACAACAACAGTTGTTTCAGGAGATCTGGTTTCAATAATAAATATTGTTGTTGTTGTTGCCGAAAATTACGAACCTTTAATTCATTGTTCAAGTTTTTGGTCGTTTTGTTTTGCGACTGCAAAAGCATGAATTGAATTTATTGTTTTTTCTCTTTTCAAAAGTGAATTATTTTGTTGATGTAATCGATGGCGAACATCACTCAGTCGACTTCGTATCCTGCGAGTAATCACGCAACATTATCGGTGGTACTGCCACCGTCGCCGAGTTCAACGAATGTCGCGTTCTCGCACAATTACTGTCACAACGTTCACAGTTCAGAGGAAAACAGTGAAACAGTGACCAGGAAACGTGGTTGTTGTGAGCGAATAACCGACACGCGTATGTTTCGTTGTCTGGTGATGACATTTCCGATCGCGATCCCACTGCTAATTCTCCTCAAGGAAACGGATGCCATTAAAGTAATCAAAAGAGATGGCTTGCTATCGGTCGGTTCTCTCGGTCACGCACTGCTGCTATTTATGCTGGTCAGCGTCGCATTTGTCGCCGTTTGCTTGACATATGGCAACGCGACAGCTCACTGGTCAACTTCGATTACTTCGCCGACAGAAGAGACCATTAGAACGACGACCGTCAACCATAACCATAACTACCCAACAGTTTACGCAAGTACTTTCGGACAAAGACTAATCGTTCCGAGTGCATTCGACGGCTATTGTCCTCGAAATTCGCAGAGGTTCGCATTGCAGTACCAGAACGCTATTAGAAACACGGCTTCATTAAATACGATCTCGAATTCAAGTAATATTAGAGCAAATTCGATGAGATTATTGAGATCTGGTTTCAATCAGGCAAACATTAGTTCGCAGCATTCTATTCAACGAAATACGAACAGAGGGTTAATAAGCCCAATTCGCATGCGATCCAATCTTTCGAACGACACGTACGTATTAAAAACATGATAACTAGAAATGAGACATATTTATTTTCAATACATCGCAGTGCATTACTCTATTAGTGTTTCGTAATAACAGTGATCTGCAATAAATGTGAACAGCTTTTCTCTTACAAAAATAGATTTTTGTTCAACTTTTTCAAGCAATTTTACACGTTCGGCAATAATTTCTCAAAATTTCATTTTCACATGATTGCAACGAAATGCTGAACTCAGTGTTTGCTTCCTACGTAATGTTGCATTAAAAATTTGTTTCACAAGATTAATATTGTAATTAGAATTTAAAATTATAACCGATTTCACATATGATAACCTGGATTTGCATTTCGAAATTTTAATTAATTTTGTTTATTCTCGTGAATACATACTTTTTATACGTCAAATAGATTTAGCTTGAAAATTTTATGCAATTTAAACATTGTTGTTTTATTTCACAATGCAAACATTTATTCAGCTCAGGAGTTTTCGCTGAGATTTCGCAATAGTGAAAACTCTTGTTTTATTGTTCATCAATTTAAGTGTTGATGTAATCAACAATCATTTGCAATGTAATTTGAATGCTATTCAAAGTAACATTCATCGCAAATGTGTTTGTTCGCAAAGGCAGAAAATGTTTGAACGATGCATGTCGGCAAACATTGTCTCGCAGTTCACTTTTATGGATTCCTTAACATGTTTCGCACGAAACAGTAAAAATAATTGTTCATTTCTAAATTGTCTGCAAATCGAAAAGTTTCGTAACGACCGCTAAATGAATGAATTAACCTTTTCTGTTTCGCTTGTTTGCTACATTTCAGATCGAATTTAACAGAGACTGCGATCGAAGAACCGCCACCTCCTTACGAGGAAGCGTTGAATTTTCCATTGGCAATTGTGAATC
Source organism: Leptotrombidium deliense (assembly GCA_003675905.2). Taxonomy (NCBI): domain Eukaryota; kingdom Metazoa; phylum Arthropoda; class Arachnida; order Trombidiformes; family Trombiculidae; genus Leptotrombidium; species Leptotrombidium deliense. Next base: position 4,173 of record NCKV01000616.1, read on the forward strand.
GAAAAAGTGAGTCTATGCACAAGAAATGTGACGAGAAAAGAAGCGAGGTACGATTGAACATCGAGCCCTCAACTGACGAAGAGTGTCCTCCTCCTGAATACGACCACCAAACAATGCACCCAAAATGAGATGCAGAATAAAGGAACAAGAATACTTCGTTTCGTTAGAATTCAGTAGACAGTTGATTATCGCGATTCATTCGCATTCAACTGTTTTAAGTGCCATTAACCATATCTCTTTACAGTGAGAGACTAAAATATTGTTGAACTATATACATTCGAGTAAATTTGAAAGCCTAGCAACAAATTTCGCATTAACGTTATTGTGTTTGCAAAAGATTAAAAAGAATAAAATTTTGTTTTTTAAAATAAAGACAAATCGTTGAATTTATGATTCTATGCTTAAACGTTCAGTTTTCGAATTAATAACTCGTGTTGATAAAAATTTAAACGTGACGAAGATTTGCATATTGGTAATTCAAAAACTGTATGCTTATAGTGTTAATACAGAGTTTATTGCAAGCAATGTATTCATCATAGCGAATATTTCGCTAAATGAACGCGACAAAAGAGCAATAATAATGGAAACTAAAAAATTTTCTCATCTTCATTCTTTCAAGCCTTTGTTGTAATATTTAATCCCTTCTGAAGTTTCGTACTTTCTAAAAGCATATTAAAGAATGAAACAATATTTATAAAGAAAAATTGCGTCAAAAAATTGATTTCACCATTGAACATTTGTTGCCCGTCGATTCGTGAACATCACTTTTTTGAAAACATCGAAGTCAACACTTTTTTCTATTTGCTCAACAAAGATGAGAATCGCATTAAAATTTAGAACTTGTCTCTTCTCGAGTGTTGCTGACAGTGAATTATTTTCAATGAACATTTAATACAGTGAACAAAGAGTCAAGTTTATTATTTTTGAGTGAACCTTTTATTCTTTTAAAATAGAATTTTCTTGAAAAAGTGGAACAAACTTAGACCTGAAAAGAAAACTAAATCCCAAATTAATAAGCACATACGTAGCTGTGTTTATAGAGAGAAATCGTTGTGAAACCTAATTTTTCTTTTGGATGAAACAACAAAAAACAACTTTTTGACATCGACTTTTAATGAAATATGAAAATTGAATAAAACTTATTTGTGACTTTCTTTGCTTTTTATTTGGAATAAATTTTGGACGCGACCTTTCACTAAATTTACCTCTGAAATATTTGAATATCAAATTTTCGTCAGCCGAGTGAAACAAAAATAAGGGCAACGAATATTGCGAAAATGTTGCAACTAGCTTCGGTTTCAGTTCACGATAAATGTTTCGTGATAAGTCAAAGCGTCAAACATGGAAAAACACCTGACACAAGCAAATGTTGCCGAATGCAAAGGAATAGCAATTAATGACTTTCCATGTAAGTCTTGGTAATTGTAATGCAATGAATTGTTGCAGAATTTGTTGCATTCGTGTTTTTGCCTTCGCGATATTCAATAATATCAACAACAAACTCGATATTTAGTTATTATGTACACTTGTTCCCATGATGATAGATACATATAAATGGATAAATATAGTTTCTCGTTCCACTGGGAACTTCATTATGATTAGCTTCAAATCAGAACTGTTATTAGTTTCGTGCGCGAAAGGATTTTAATTACCAAGCAACAAATTTTGACAAAAGTTTTGAAGTAAATAATGCACTTTTATCTCCATTAAAAACCGTTTTATCCACATCAAAAATTGTATATTATGCCTCTGGAATTATATAGACTTTATTTTGACACAATAGAAAATTAATGACTGATGATGATCAACTACGTTTCCACTCGAACATTGTAAATTTTCAATTTATTGCATACAAGCATCCCACAGGACTCATTTGGTGAACATACTTATATTAATAATTCTATCTTGTTCAATATGCTTTTGAACAACAATTATCCAATAAACTTAATTGTCATAAAGGATCAGTGCGTTTAGGAAACTTTTCAATTACTTTTCATCGAATGTTGTTGTAATTCATTGTAATCGAATGAAATGAATGTTATTGTAAAGTAGTTAATTGATATGTTGATGACAAATGTTCGCAAAAATATCCAAATTGGATGGCAAGTACTTGAAATCAATGATTATTGCCTTGTGGCTTTAATCGCTTGTTATTATCAGTAATGAGGTCTCATTTTGATGTGCTTAGTGCACATAGCAACATTCTTATCATTTGCTCATTTAAGAAATTATATACATAGGCTTTAGAAAGTGTTGTGTTGTTGTTCATCTAAAATGGTTATCTATATTATTGTTTGTAATAAGTAATAATTGTTTCACATTGGCTAAAGAGTGAAACGGAAAGTGAACAGTAACTGCTTCTGTTTGAGTAAAGTTTACTGTGTGCGCGGAAAGCGATCAAAAATAAGACGTTTCACAAACGAATCGATAATATTTGGAAGGAGAAGTGCACATCATGCGAATCACGGTTGGAATGGTAACACAGTGATGAACCAATGAGTTGCTGCTGTTCGCAAACACCGATGGAATTTGCGCAAAAATGTCCGTCGCTTGGTTTACACTTGTGTTAAATTTCTATGGAAATAAACAACACAGGCTTAGTTCGCTGATCTAATCGGCGATCGTTGCATCCGTCGCTGCGTCTCCGCGAATCTGTGCACGTTTCGATCGAGTATTTAATAATTTTGCTTTTCATTGCAAAAATGCAAAAAATGTTCAATAAGTAATTTTTAATTCAACATTCGCAACTCGTTTCGCAAAATATTTATTCATTGTCAACTGTTTCTGCAACCGACGGCAATTGAAATGCAAACAATGACGAAATTTTTCTCGTGTTACTGTTCCCTTTCACATTTCGCTTGCAACTGTCGTTCAATCGAATCGCAAAATTGAGATTTAATTATCTTTGCATTCAAATTCAGTTTCATCACTGATTGCAAAAGTAAGTAAAATTTTTTTGTTTATTTTTAAACCACACACAACAAATACGTTGCTTAATGGTGTTAATTAGGGAAACGCAATTTTGTTTACAATTCCGCAAAATGATTGAGAGAGACAAAAATAGTATGCTTTTGACATTTGCGTATAATTATTAAAATCGAACAAAAATTTTTGGAAAACAATATAAAGAAAAAATCAATTTCACAAAAATGCCACTTAAAATTAATTATGAGCTGAAAATTAAATCCTGATCATTTTTGTTATTTGACTTTATTTGCTTTTCTGATTAATTTCAACGTAAACATGTTTCGAAATGTACAGTATTGTTGATACAAAGACAACACACATTTCGATTAGATCGCATCTGACAGCTTCGATGTATCATATCTAGTATGTTGTATGTAGATTAGCTTTTCTTTGTTACCTATCAAGATGCAAATCAATGTTTCGAAACAAGTTTGTTTCTCACAAAGAATGCGAGCAAAGCATTGATTCATTTTGCATCAATTTCACGAAGACGTCGAAGGAAATGAAGCAAACGATCGGTCGGCGAGTAAATTTCATTTGCCGACTTTGCAAAATTCACCGTTTAACCTTTGATCATTTATCATTTGTCCGGAGAACTAAATTTACGAATGAAAGCCCAAATAATTAATTTCCTTTCGCGAAACATTTTAACGACTGAATCTCGCAAAATTGATGAAAGTGACGAACAGTCAGGATTCACTGTTTGATTCATTCGTTAATTTCATTTCTATTCCGAAGCGAAAGTTTGCAAGATTTATTTAATTGTCAGAATACGTCATTTATAACTCAGATCAGCAACCATCACTCACAAACTAAATCTCCAGAAATAAAGTCGATAAGCGGTTTTCGGGCTCAAATTCATGCGATCTGCTGTAATGCAATCTCACTCTCACACACTGCGACTATTTTCCTAGAAACAAAATTCAATTTTCTCAACGATACAATCTTTTGCACAGAAACGCATTACGTAAGCTTTATTTGCAAAACGTTCGGCAAATTTGAGAAAATCGACGAAATATAGTCGAGTAATGAAAAGAGTTTAAATGGCGAATAACTACACCAGAAACAACGCGAACACTTTGGACAATCAACATTCACTGTCAGCATTGCTATTACCGCCGACGTCACCGACTTCGCCGACAATACTTTTGTCTCAAATTGCCGATGAAAGTGAAAATCAAAATTTACCGCGAGTTGAGAACGAGCAGAGTGACCGTCGCGAAACTCCGCGTCGCAAACTTTGCTGCTGTAAACGACAAATATTCACCTGCCTTATAATTGTGTTGCCGATCGCGATTCCACTGCTTGTTTACTTGAAAGAGATTGATTCAGTAAAACGAGTACTTGAGCCGGCATTCGTTGTGTTTATTGCCGTCCTGTTCACATTTTCGGTAGTATTCATAATTCGAATACTCGGCGAGGCGTCATCAGCTTACTGGAACTCTTCGTTTCATTCGCAATCTGAAGAATCAAATGTGCGAAATTGTGCCCAAAATGGTGCTCGCAATTACCAGCGAGTGTACTCGACAGATCTCGGCCACAGACTATACGTGCCAAGCTCTGCGTCAGACGGTACGCACTACTACTGTCAACCAGGCAGTCCGTCACAGAGATTAGCAGTGCACTATCACATGACATCCAGAAACGGAACTCCAGTTAATTTGGCTGCCAGACGATCGGTGAACATATCTCCAATATCTTTGCGGTACTCGCGATCTCCCTCTTACCGCAGAGGTCTTCGAAGAGCACGAACGCCAAGCCCTTTGTACATCCATCGAAATATGAACCAGGGACTGATCAGTCCGATCAGAGCCCATTCGAGTCCTAACTCACCAATTTACTCCCATCTGCCAAATCATTACCATTATTTAAGTCCGTCGCATTTTCTACAAACCGCGGCGACAATGAAAATAGACGATCCTCCTCCTCCGTACGAAAAAGCGCTTAACTTTCCATTGGCTCCGTTGAGTCCGAAGTGCGGTACGAGTAAAAACATTGAGAACGAGAACAGCAAAAAAGATGAGAGCATTGTGATCGACGTGGACTCGATGCTTACGGACGAAGCACCGCCACCGAAGTACGACGCTCAAACAATGATTCCGACATCTTAGTTCGCATCTGTTCGCGAAACATTAAACTTCGCATTAAAAGTGGTTCTAAAAGTATATATCAACCGTTGTCATTGCATTGCAGACATCTTTACTACTGTTTTCGATTGCAAAATTGGAAAAACTAAGAACTAAAAACTTTAAACTCAGTGATTCTTTCATGAAAAGATAGAAACTAAACTTTTATGTATTGAAAATACGACTTTTTTGGTAAAAGTTTATAACTGTTGTCATTTAAAACAGAATTTAACAAAAATAAGAATGCTGTAAAATTTTTAAAGCTAAAATTGTAAAAGGTCAAAATCGAGTGACACACATTTGTATTGAATGTGACATTTGAACACGAATTGTCAAGAATTTCGGAAGCATTTTGCGTTCTGCTCTTCTTTACTGTTTGTTTAATAAATTGCAAAAGTGAAGTGTTTTTTGTATTAAAAATTGTTTACTCATTTCGCTGTTCGCTTTGTGTGCCTATTTTAATAATTTCAATTAAAAATTATACGCCAACATTTGTCAATGTTAAAATGCAATGTTGTGAAACGTAATTGTACTCACTGTTCGCTGTTTTACGTACACACACAGTTTTCGAGGCACGAATTCAGTACGATTCCGGTTAATTTTATTGACACAATTTTCCTCTGGAAGTCACATTTGTTGCATTAAATTCATCTCCGATATTTTGTGCACTGTTTGTTTGTTAGCGTTTTCGAACGCACACACAAATGAAGTTTGAAGTACTTTTGACCCTCCAATTAAACGACTAAAAGAAGAAGAGCTGAAAACACGAAACGTAAACTTGTGAAAGAATGTTTGCATGCATCATTCGCTTCTTCGTTCGTTGTTCGTTTCATAACACGCAATGCAATGCGTTCGCAGACACTAAAAAGGTAACCTCAGGCATCGAACGCTTTTATCGACGTTAAGAAATTGGTGGAAAAAGAAATCAAGGACTCTCGTAGTTACTGCGAATTGTGCGTTTCTGGTCTGCCTCGGAAAAAAACCGACCTGTGAACTAGTTTCAGTGACGTTCTAGTGCCGATTCACCGTTTCCGCTACGCGCGCATTTCCTGTTGCACAACTTTGCGTCCTCATCATTCCAATCATTCGTCCTTCTAATCACAGATTTAATTAATTCAACGACTTTGCTTTTCTGTTTTTAATAACTTCTGTATTTTATTTCATTCATATTGAACAACGCTTACAGGAAAAGTGTGTACTGTTCATAAAATCGCAAAATGCTTTGTTCTCATTCACTTTACTGTGTTCATCTTTTTTGCTTCCTATTTTTAGGTAAGTGTAAACTGTAATTTTCATCCTTTTTAATGATGTGTGTCAAAGCAACATTTAATCGTGTATCGAATTATTTGATAGATTAAAAGCGAGCGATTATTGATTTATTACAAAAACATTGCTTAACGACTTGTAAACCGAGAATTTGACCATTAAACCGATAATTTCAATGTAATCATTGCACTATTTGTGACATTCTGTTGAATGAGTGAAAATGGTTAATTAATGAAGCTTTATTTCTATTCGACTAACTTTTCTTTTGCTTTAAAATGTCTATTAAACGAAGAGCAGAGAAGTCAAGCAAAGATTAGCGATCGTAATCGTTGCGATTAGGTAATGATTACATCGAGGCACTAGTATGTCCACGCTACAGTAGTGTAGACATCATTACTTTCAAATTACGCTCATTTTGTGCAGACAGCAATTTGGCTTTTCTTCGCAAAACGAAAAGTAACAACAAAAATTTGATTCGAAAACGTTACAGGATATTTGCAGGTGTCTAATGGATCTTTTGTGATACCAAATTACGGGAATTTCTATTTGCACGAGAACAGCTATGGACAGCTATTGAGTAGACCAAAAAGAACTTGTGCGCCACTATGGTACAATAAGTGTGTACATCACTCAGAGTGCTGCTCGCTTTTATGTGATCGCCATCCGCGCTGGCAGTACGGAGTATGTAAACCAAATACGGTGGAAAACGACAACAGGGAATCAGAGGGATTAGTTTCGTGTAAACCTCTCTGGTTCAACCAGTGCGTGACGAATTATGATTGCTGCACGAAAAACTGCGAAAGACAATCTCCTGATTGGAAATACGGAGTTTGCGGTCCAAGTGCAGAAATGCTCGGCAGACGAGGAGAATGTAAACCGAAAGGTTTTCAGTTTTGTAAAGTAAATAACGACTGCTGCTCGAGACACTGCAACCGAAAGCCAGACAATGCGTACGGTGACTGCGAAGGCGGTGTTGATGACGAAGAATTTACAGAAAAACCTATTCAAACACCTACAAAATCAACTTCACGACCAACTCAAAGACCACATTCTAAACCAACTCCTAAACCTGTAACGAGAACAACGACGACAAGTACAACAACTCCAGAACCAACTACAGTTGCTAATTACGAATGTGGAATTAGCGAAGTTCCATCATTTGACCTTCGAATAGTCGGTGGAAGAAATGCGACAAGAGATGAATTTCCTTGGCAAGTATCAATTCGAACAGAAGAGGATAACGATGATTCACACGTCTGCGGAGGTGCAATCATAAGCAAAGATTATGTGCTTTCTGCGGCTCACTGCGTTTCAGAGTAAATATTACACAAGCTTTACATAGCAATCAAATATGTTGTTTATAAATAGATACAAACCCGAAGACATAATTGTCGTCGCAGGAAGCTTTTACTTGAATAGAGCGCTAAACGGAGAAACACGACACGACGTCGAAAAAGTAGTTATACATCAAAATTACAAGAAAAAAACATACGACAATGACATCGCTCTCATTAAACTGTCAAATGAAATCAAGTTCGATAAACACAAAAAACCGATTTGTTTACCGAGCAGCAATGACGAAGTGCCGCGTTTAATGGCAGTTTCTGGATGGGGCTCAACCGAAGAACGCGGCAGACAATCAAATGTTTTGTTAACTGTAAACGTAAGAACAATTCCAATGCAGAAATGTCGCCAACTCTTAAAAGAAGCAAAACTCACTGATAATATGATCTGCGCTGGAGAAGAGGGCAAAGATTCTTGTCAGGTAAAATTGTTTCTCAAACTATTTGGTCATAAATAAAGTTTTATTCGATTAGGGAGACTCCGGTGGACCATTATTTTCTAAAAGCGAAGAACCAGCAAAACTCTTCGGTGTCGTTTCATTCGGTATGCGAAATTAAATTTTGTAAATTTAGTTTATTGACGAACATAAAAAATATGCAGGAATCGGATGCGGACGAAAAGATCGTGCTGGTGTGTACACGAAGATCACAAATTACATAGACTGGATTCAATCAAATATGAGTTGATCTTTTTTATCTTCATTTTTTATGCTTTTACAAAATGCTCATAACTTGTACTCAAACTTATTTAAAAATTCATAAAAAATAAACTTTTTTAATCTGGAATTTATATAAAGGCGATAATAGAATGTTCAATTTTATCTGAAATACACTGTACTGTGCAATCAATTATACCGGCGCAGCATTTACTAATTCAATTACGTAAGCTACAGTATCGGAAAGAGTCATCGTGAAAGCGCCATTGAAAATTGTGACTAACTATGTCCGTTGCGTTATATCTCATCTACAATTTTATTGTGTAATTTGGTGTTTGAATGTTGACAAACTGTCATTAAATAAGAGTGCATTCAAATCATAAATTAATTTGTGTGTCAGCTTGAGTTAGAGAAATATTACAGGCAATCGAAATGTCAATCATTTGTCTCATTCACTTCTGAGTTTAATTAAAGCGAAGTTACGCAATAAATAATAAATTGCTTTTTCTTTTTCGCTCTGTTGATGCGATTGAAACGAAAGTGAAAACAAAAGTTCACAATGAATAATCGGTCCCTGGTCGGCTTTCAAATGCGGTCTCGAAAAGTGGACTTGAAACGGTGACATTCTCGTTGTTTTATTCGTTTTTTGGTTTCGTTTCGTTTTGAATCATTGAGATGAAGTCATCGCGGGACGTTGTTTATTACTGGGACCCACACGTCGGAAATTTCCATTACGGACCCGGACATCCGATGAAACCCCAGCGACTGTCAATAACCCATTCACTGGTTTTCAATTACAATTTACACAAAAAGATGAGCGTGTATAAGCCGTACAAAGCTACTTACCACGACATGTGTCGCTTTCATTCGGAGGAATACATCAATTTTTTGTCGCGTGTCACTCCTTCGAATGTCTCTCAATTTACCAAATATTTGCCTCAATTCAATGTCGGTGATGATTGTCCAGTTTTTGAAGGTCTTTACGATTTTTGTGCACGTTACACTGGTGCATCTTTACAAGGTATACAATTAATTTCAGTGCACTGTAAAATACTTATATTCTCTCAGGAGCCGTTAAGTTGAATAATAAATGCTGTGACATCGCAATTAACTGGTCCGGTGGTCTACATCACGCGAAGAAATTTGAAGCGTCCGGTTTTTGTTATGTAAACGATATTGTAATCGCAATATTGGAGTTGCTTAAATATCACCCTCGAGTGTTGTATATTGATATCGACATCCATCACGGTGATGGGGTTCAAGAAGCATTCTATTTGACTGATCGTGTAATGACTGTTTCATTTCATAAATTTGGTAATTATTTTTTCCCTGGAACTGGAGACATGTTCGAAATTGGTTCAGAGTCTGGAAGGTTTTACTCAATTAACGTTCCATTGAAGGAAGGAATCGATGACACTAATTATTCGCTGGTATTTAAACCTGTCATTGATCGAGTGATTGAGTGCTATCAGCCGACTGCGGTTGTATTACAATGTGGTGCAGATTCGTTGGCCTCAGACAGATTAGGCTGCTTTAATTTATCAATTAAAGGACACGGAGAATGTGTTCGATACGTAAAAGGGTTCAATTTGCCGACACTGGTTCTCGGCGGTGGCGGGTACACTCCAAGAAATGTTGCGCGAGCCTGGTGCTACGAAACCAGGATTTTGGTTGACGAACAAGTGTCTAATGAAATTCCATATTCCGAGTACTTCGAATATTTCGCGCCTGACTTCACACTCATGTTGGATAAGCCATGTGGAGATACAAGTCACAACGCAAACACGAAAGTATACATCGAAAACATTGTTAAATATACGACTGAACTGCTACGAAATGTTGAACATTCTCCTGCTGTTCAAATGCAAGACGTACCGAAAGACTGGTTAGATGTCACCGAAGAAACTGGACTCATTAACGAACCGGAAGCAGCCAATGAGTTCTACGACGAAAAAGAGGAGAAAAGGATTGAAGAAAAAGAATCAGCATCAAAAGACGAATAAACATTTTATTTCATAATTAATTGTTTACACTTAAATTCATCTCATTACAGCATTCATGTGTCATAATTAAATAAACTTTTGCATGAAAAACAATATTAAAATTTAAAATATTTTGTGTTTGTAATGGTGCAAACGTGTCAATAGGATGAAGCAGGCAGTTATGATTAAAGCAGCTGACTATCCAAGTCCGTGATCTTCGAAGAATCCTTGTGGCGTTTCTTCCTCTTGCATCAAATCTTGAGCGGCAATCGCCTTAAGAACTGACTTCTTACTAGTCTCCTGTATATCACCGCCCAATAAGAACTCGTCTAATATGAAGTACGCCTTTTCAAAATTGAAAATGATGTCCAACTCGCATACGGAACCGAAATACTTGTCTAATAACTCCACGTAACGGTGAATTAACTCGAGGCACATTAACTCATTATCATTTGGTTCGATTGCGCATAAAAAGTAGAGTGACGCGTACCTTTTATACACTATTTTCATGTCTTTCCAATCAACGAAAGAACAATGTTTCGGTTTTCTTGATAGCACAACTGTGATCAATTCTCGCGTAATTTTCTTTTTTAGTTTCTCCGGATACGAATTGTACCATTTTTGTAAACGAAGCTTTCCTTGTCTGCTGAATAAAAGCATAAAATTCAACATTTTGAGACGCAACCTGAGAACTGATTCTTTGCTTCGAATGCACAACGCGATGCGAACACTACTCGACAACAGTTCACGTAATAAAACGCCGCCGATTCGCTGATCATTCAAAACGAAGCCGTTGCTTTAAAATGTTTGCGTAACTTTTTGTTTCAATGTAAACTTTCCCAAACTTTTCATTCTTTGTAATTCTAATGCATATAAATAAATTAATGCATCGAATACACATGCTTACCACTTACAATTTGTGTATGCATTGTTATACCTTACCAATACAGTCGAACCCCTCAATTAAAACCTTCCTGTGAAAACAGGACACTCTCAATTAAAGCACTTTAAAAGCTCGACAACATTATTAGCATCTCT
>NCKV01000617.1:0-15549 GCA_003675905.2 Leptotrombidium deliense
ATAACTTCGACTTATTATTCGATGGTTGTACGTCAGACGTTCAGTCTAAGTTTCAGGGTTTGGTAGTTACTTTGCAGACTACGATTAACCGTACGTTGGAGGAGTTTATTGATTTCATCAAAACAGATTTGGATACAAAAGTGCCGAAAGACGGGACAGTTCATGAGTTGACAAGTAACACTATGATATTTCTTGTGAATCTGATGGATCATTTGGATATACTTTCGCGAGTTATTACAATCACGGACATTCAATCTATTGACCCTCGTGTTGACAAAAATCGTTGGGCGTACGCTCAATACATTGTCAGAGTGCTTCTCGCACTTGGATCAGCGTTGCAAAATAAAAGTGAATCATATTCGGACATTCACTTAAAGGCAATATTTTTGCTCAACAATTATCATTACATATTACATACTCTCAGAAAAGCTAATTTATTATCAATTGTTCACATGTATGACCCGAAAACTGAGTACATCTATGAAAACAGAATTATTGAAAACAAACGTGTTTACTCGCAAAGTTGGAGCCGTGTATTACACTTCGTTCTTGAAATGGACAAACCTTTGTCTCAACAAAGAGTTGTGCCTGAAATGAATCAAATTGCGAACATGAGGCTTAAAGACAAAGATAGACAAAACATCAAAGATAAATTTGCAGTAAGTCGTTGTTTTAATGTTATTTACTCACATCTTTATTTATTAGGGGTTTAATAAGGAAATGGAAGAAATAAAAAGGACACAAACAGCTTATGCCGTTCCAAACAGTGATTTGCGCGAAAGCTTAAAGAGGGATAACATTGAATTCATTGTCCCAAAGTATAAACTTTTTTATGACAAGTACGAGACTTTTGTTGTACAAATTACTCTCATTTGCTTTTAAATTAGGTACCTAAATATGAACTTCACAAAAAACTTGGAAAAGTATGTAAAATATAAACCAGAGGATATTGTGGCAATGATTGAAACTTTTTTCGATTCAACTGCCTAATTTTTTACATTTTCAAGAACTCTGATTAACTGATTAAATGGTGTTTCCAGTCGAATCGAATCGATGTAATATTTTATTCGGTTTCACAAATTTGATGAAACTCATATGATTAACTTTCTCGAGTTTGGTTGCAAAGCTGAGTATAATTCCAAACACTACTTGGATTTGTCGTGGAGCGTTACATGCAATTAGCAAAACAACTGTCCAAAAAGTGTTGTTTTTCTTAAATTTTAGAACAGTATTCGCGATAATTTGCATAGGAGCTACAAATAAATTCAATAATATTTACCAATGTTTAAGGACAAGTATGTATAACTCCTCAAACATTCGCAACTTCTCAACGCCTATGAAACGTTTGAACAAATAAAAAAAGTTACGCCGCAGCGATCTTCTGTAGGATTTTTCTACTCTGCTTTTGCACAAAAACGTCTCATCGTGAAATTTTACGACAGCAATTGAATGAACAACATATTCTCTGATTGATACAAGAGCGGATGAATGTAGCTGTCTGCAAAAAAGACGAAGTGCGACACAACATGATTTGCATTATTCGTTCACTTCGAACAAAAACCAAACACACGCACAGTAAATGATTGGCTAATTAAAGTGAGTGATGAAATTCAAGGGTGAAACTGTGAACCAATGAACAACGAAAACGATCAGGTGACGCGTGGTGTGATAACGGTGCTTTGGTTGCGACGTTGAGACGAGACTGCGGCGAACGGAGTGTGACTGTTGCAAGCATTTGCAGTTTGATTGTTGCGAACGTTCTGAATGTTGACTTGAATGAACAGTGTTCGCTGCTGAGTGCCGCGTTTGTGGACAGCTTTGCGTGCAGTGAACGCAAGTGAACGCAAAGGTGCTGCGAACGCGAAAGTGAAGCAGTGAAGTAATGGCCCAAGAAACGGGAAGCAAAAGCAAAGCCTTGAGGCGGTGTTCATTCGCTTGCAGTCCTTCCACATCTTCAGTTGAGGGAAAAACTCGACGAGTATCGGTCGCTGTTAACACTGCTGATGAAGCAGCACGCGTCAATTCTTCAAAAATGATTGCCACTTGCTTCGAAAATTATCGCGTGTCGCGGAGTACGACGTGCAACCGTCGAATAAGTAGAGTTGATGACGGTTTTAGCTGCAGTCAGCAGTCTATTCTATCTGCGATGGAAAGATTTGTGAAAACAGTGAACAATATGAATGCAACTGTTTTGGTTCCTTCAAAACTGCGAGATATGGATGTGAATGGTAAATGTGTAACGAGTATCCCTCCTGCGTTGGCAAACACAGATCTGTACAACTTCTTCGTAATGTTAAATGATGTGAAGAAAGAACTTCTTTGGGGACCTGGAACTGCCGCCGCTGCAGTCGCAACGATGATGCAACCGATTGCAGCAACTGATCACTGCGTTCCCCGAGAAATGAAACATATTCGTCAGCCTTCGGACGACAGTTTGCGTAGTTTGGGTTCCACCGCGAGCAGTTCTGATCCTGAAACTGACAGTGATGTCGACTCGATGCTTACCGACAGAGACAGTGTCGACGAGCATTCATCGCACTTAGCAGCAGCATTTAGACACCATTTGCAAGGACTACACACAATTCTGCACCAATTGGCCGACTCCGCAGAGTTTTTGTTGACCCGATATCAGGAAGATGTGGAAGCTTCCTCTCTTTGATTATTACCGTTACATTTTCTGTCATTAATTATTGTTCATCACTTGGATTTTAAAGAAAATGTGTTATAGCCAAACGTTGGTGTCAATGACCACAGTTAGTGAACTTTTATGAACTGATTAAAGTGCGGACTAATTTTTATATAAGTTGGATGTAACGCAAGAACATTGAGTCGTTGGTAACCGATTGTCAGCCCTTTTGCTCAATTCTCGAAAAGGTGTGACTTGGCTTCTCTCCTAGTCTTTGCGTTTTAAATGAATACTGAATAAACGCAGTGTTTGCTTGTAACTTTTCGTTCACTATTTCGGTTAACATGAAAATAGGGCACCGGAAGTATTGGTTATATTGCAGGTACTTTTTAACCATGAAAAATTTGTAGTTTTTAATAGTGATCGCCAAGCGTGCTTGTAATTCGCCACCATATAACTGTATACAAGTTGCTCGTAACTCTGTGTAAAATTTTGTAATACAAAACTTAATGTACGTTTCTGTGAAAGATTAACGCTGAACAAAAATGAGGACAGTAAAATGTATGTGTTCGCCTGAAGGCGAATCAAGTCCTATTTACGTACTTCGCCATTCCTTTCAATTTGCATATTTCGCCAAGTATCTACAAATTGGTATTTTTTGTTGGCAATATACATTTTGATACCCGAAATGTATTTCAAGAAATCAACTTGAGTGACTTCGGAATCTACGTCGGTTTCTGCTGTGACAGTCATACTGTCCCTGTTTTATAATGAGCACACTTTAGTGACCACACAAAACTTGGACAATTTGGCCTAAATTCAATTTGTGTCCGTGAACTTTGTTTTTTTTTTTGTCAACGGTACGTTTGCTTTGAAACTTGAATTACATAATTATCGTCGTTATCAACAAACTGTCACCATAATCGTGCAATCGACTTTTTGCGACATTTGTTTAGTGATTAACAGACGTTTGATGAGAATAGGCGTCGATTGCTTCAGGTCTTTCGATTATCCCTTTCAAAGTTTAAATGCACAACGCGACCCATTTTCAACCCAATTACCTATTTTCGCGTTTGTAACACAACATTTGATTCCTTCCTTCTGTCCGTCGTTACAGTTGTCGTTATTTTTTCAGTACTGGACGTCTAGTTTCACTGTTCATAAAGTGCTCAAACGATTTGGTTTATTTTCGTTAAATTCGATTTATACCGGTATTCGGAAAAAGTGAAAAGAGTAAACGGTATTTGCGACTGCAATATCACATTTTATTCGCACTGAATATTCAACAAAAACGTTAACAATTCACTTGAATGCTTGGTGAAAATTACAACAAATATCATTAAATGTTTAAAGGAAGCGTAAACTAAACGGAAAACGGTTCACATTTTACAAAAGCAATTTGAGTCAATGTTCACCATGCTTTCATTGTCACCGTTTACTTGACTGCTAAACAGCACTTTCCATTCTCAATTTTTCTCGGGTACAGTGTGACACATAATTTAGTCTCTGTATTTTGGAGCTGTGACTGCGTATGACTTTGCTGCTAATCCCTCTAAATCAGAATATTTAGCATATTTAGGGTCAATCAAAAGAAGAGCAACTTTTTTATTATTGCTGTCCAAATGAAAATTATCAGCAGGTGCAATGTCTGCATACGCAATATTAGCTCTGTTTCGCACATCAGGTACTAAGTGATTCACTTGTGCCTTAAACTGCGGAACATTGTTGTCTAAGTAATTAGTTTCACGAATTTCACTATTCACATAAGGATACGACGATTGACTAATTGGCTCTCTTTGATTCAAAGGGTAAACTGAAAAATACCGAGGCGCTTTCTGTATACTGTGAATTAATTGTTTGTTTTCATGTAGTGTATCAGGCACATTCTCAATTTTATCGTAATAATTGGCGATATTGTTGGGCTGCAATTGAAAATTGATACATTAGTATTTTAGCGAATTTGCATAAACAGAGAAATGCTTGCCTTCGAAATTTGTGAAAGATAGTTGGTTGGAGAAACATTTGCTGCACTTTCATCGTAATAGACGCGAGGAGGAAGAATGTAAGCAAAGTTCTCTTTCTTTTGTGGCTGATAAATGTTTTCCTGCTGTACTTTTATAAGGTTCGTTTCATATGGATGTCGACTCAATCTTTCGTTTCCGAAATTACTTTTATAGCTTAAATCGTACGGAGGTCTGTAATTGCTTTTATACTTTTCAATGTTTCCCTGACTGAATTGGTTCAAGTTATCTAAGTGACCTTTTTTTGTTCTCAGATGGTTAGAACTGCTGTATGCATTGCCAACAAATGGTTTCATTTTCTGTATTTGTCCATATTTATCAGTTAGTACAAAAGATGGTCTTATTTCGTTTTCTGCTCTTCGTTCCGGAATGTGTGAATACGGATGAATCGGTGCATGATTACTCGTCGTTTGTTTCAATTTTGAAATGTAACTTTCTGTTTTATGAGGTGTTAGAGTGTCTTCTGAGGCAACTGCACCAATCTCGCTTTTCGGCGAAACTTTCTGAGTAACAACATTGACATCAGCACTTTTGCGACCGTCTAAACCTGGTTCGTTTGATTTCACGTTCACACGGAACCCATTTTCATCGGCGATATATTCAACTGTTCTATAAATTCCATTTGCGTCCAAGTATCCATACGACCCTCGACGAACTCCATTCGCGTCACTTTGTTCATGTCTATGTTGTAAATTGCCGTCCTTATCCTGTATTTCGTAACCAAAGCGATATGGTTTTTTGGTTTCAACCTTTGTTAACTACAATTTTCAAATAATTGGTCACTAACCGAATTCTCAACGTGTTATTTAATTAATAATTTGTGTCAATGTTTACGCTTCGCTAACAGTTGTACATTTTTTCATATTTTAACGCCTTATTTAATATTCTGTCAAACATGAAGTCAACCTCACCAAATTTCATTGTTTTAACCTACACTCGATGATTACTTATTGCAACTTAATTATGACAAACGAAAAAGTGTTTTCACCTCTTGTTAACAATATTTACTGCACTCTGCATACATTTAACCGATATCTTTCTGTTTGTGCAATACCTGCACGCCTTCCAACATTTCACTTAAGTTCTATTCGTAATTACATATAGTAGAACCTCTCGAGTAAATACCTTTCGATTATGAAAACCTCTTCAATCAAAACAAGTTTTTTACCGCTCGAATTAATTTAACCTCTCGATTAAGAACAACTCTCAATTATGAACAACTTTTTTCCACCCTAAGTGTTCTTATTCGAGAGGTTTTACTGTACTTTTAAACATCGATGTTCTTTAGTACTGCATCTTTTATCTAGTACTGCAGATCTCTGCACAATCAACAATTATAATATTAAATTTAATGACAAGTCACTGCTTTTAATTCAATAAATAACAGTAAAACTTGCAATTGAAATTGAATTTGGCGAAATAATTGGTCCTAACTCAGCGTTTTTATATCAAAAGTGAAATATCCACTAATGTGAATCATCGAAAATAAATGAAAACAATCTTTATGAATGGATTTCACTAACTGATCTAAAAAGGTTCACACACAGCTTGGATTAAAATATTGCTTAAATATTCACTGATTGCAACAAATGGTTTCGATTTGGCATCAGACACAAAAGCAATTCTTCTGTCACAATTAGTGAAAAATACAGCATCGGGCAGCAGATCTGGTAGATTAGCTTCAATTTGAAAATAATTGTCAACAGAGATGTGATGTCATAAAACTTGTTGACCGACCCTGCAGAAACACGACCAAAATAACAGTACTTATCTTTATCATCGATATTTAATACACATGCAGTGTATTTCATTTGTTCAACAATTACAATTATTTTGGTGGTACATGTATGTGTTCATTTAAACTTTAAATTTTAAATGATGTTTCGATTATTTCAGTAATAGTGAATGTTTGATAACCTAAACACTGTGTACAAGCAGCAATTTTGTTACTTTTAAATACTACACATTTATTTGCGTTAACATAAAAAAATGAGATATTATTTTTGTTGTTTCTGTTGAAAACAAAAATCACTTTTTATCAGAAAGCAAAACAATTGCACTGCAATTGGAGTGGAAATTTGAGAAATTCATTGAATCAAAAACAAAACGACTTTTTTCTTATCAGCACAATGTGTTGAAAATAAGCAATCTTTTTCTAAATATATCATTGCTGAATACTTGTGATCGATGTAATCGCTTTGTTAATTGCAACAAGCTTTCTAAAAGTTTTCAAATGATTACCTGCTGGCACTTACAAAAGAAATTGCTTATTTCAGGAATTAAATAATGAGAATCAACAACTTGAATGTTGAACGATTGCAATTAATAATACCTTTTCATATGTTTGTTTGTCGGTGAATTGATCGTCGAGTTTACAGTTTGTGACGAAAAGCGTGCAGCTGAACAGGAAAATCTGAAATATGTGAACATTTCATTAACGGTACAATAATTGTGGCACACTTTATTTTGTTCCTATTTACAACACTCAAACTGCTGTTAAATTTGCTCTAAACAAACATTTTACAATAAAAATTATTTATTCTCTTTCTTTAAACATTTCCGTAATTGAACGCTGATACAACTATTGTTAATCGTACTTATTTATTGTTTTACTTCACTTTAACAAACCAGTGATCGTGATTTGCAAAATAAATAATTGTTACTTTCTTTCAACAATTGTTACATATTTTACTTGCACACATTGTAAAACATCGATAATAAAGCACGATGCAAAATGCGATAAACTCTTTCATTTTCACTCGCACTTCGATCACACAATTCCCAATTTTTGTGTGCAATTATTATTAATATTATTGTTTTCACATCGAAAAAGTGAAGAGATTTATTAAAGTTAATAAACAATCATTCTTACCTGAAATATTAACATGAGTAAAACTTTTGCGAACTCATTTATGCACCGACACACTCGAAACTATTCTTAAAAAGTTTAAGAAACGATCAGTTTTATAAGTTCTATTGTCCAAAAGTTTCAAATACCGCCCATTAAGATTCGGGTCACTTTCCGCACATTTTTGAGTGGACAAGTGGTACACTAAATATCGCATCCATTACACAACCATTAAAATGAAGTATGAAATTTTCTCATTTATGAGGTTTTCTTTCTTTCTGTGAAAGTTTCGGTTCTGTAGTTTCAACATATCTTTTACTGGTAATTATGTATGCATTAATTGTTATTGGACATTTTGACCAGTTTGTGCAAAGTTCAATTTTTAATGTCAGCTCTTGACATTAATTTTGGAGTCAAATGCAGAAGATAAAAAATTAAGTTTATTATTCATATATTTTTCGAAAATATGTGAATCGGAATGTGTTTACGTACCTGTATGCCTGCATCTATTAAGCGAAATTAATTTATGTGTGACGAAGTTTATTCCGCCGTAAAATCGTATTTGTTGGATATTGTCATAATGCGAACCTTAACTGATAATTGCATTATTATCTATTATGTTATGTTAGGCAGCGTGGAAACCAACTTACAGCATTTTAGTTGTGCATATTAGTGGCGTGATAAATAAAAGTGCATTTTCTTAAAACTGACTTTTTCAAATAACTATAATTGGTCGCGATTCTCCTGTTGTAAAGGATCCGCGGATTAACATTTTTGTAGAAAAAAGTGATCTCATACATCCATACTTTTATAAGATGTGCAAACGATGAACAAATTTATAAAAGTGTTTCTAATTGAATTAGCAAATTATTTAGACCCATCGAAAAGGTGAAAGTACTCGTTGACGTCCGAAAGAAAAACATGAGAGCGAAGGACATACCTGTATGTTCCTTGTTTTCTGATAGAATTTGTTTTGGAAAAATAACTTTACTTCACTCTTTTATTGCTTTGCGATAACTCAACTCGTTTGCTGTAGTCAATTAATCACCACAGATTTTAACCACTGCAGTCTCTTGAAATTTTTATTGGCTCAGTGCAGTGCTCAGGACATCATGACGCAAATTTTGATGTACAGTAGAACTTGTACTCGAGACCACTTGCAATAGGCGACCACCTTTGGAGCGAACATATATACGTGTAATGTTAAAGAACTTTGAATTTTAAGACCACTTGTAAAACGAGACTCGACCACTAATTTATATTGCAGCGTATCATTCACCATACTTGCATTGCAAGACCAAAATAAAAATTTCACTATCGATTATGGTGAAAGTCTAATTATCGAGCCAATCAAAGCAAATATTTCTTTTTGTTACTTAACTAACTGTTTTGTGATTACGATGTTATTTCTGATGTTTTACTTATTTCGTCAAAACTTCACTAATTTTTCACTGAAACTACTTGTTAAAACATGTCAATCTTGAGTTATATTAAGTTACACTCATATACATCGTTTATGTTCCAAAAATAATTTGATCAGCCTCGCTCAATTAACTAATTAAAGGAAAAATTTTATAAAAATACAATTTTTTATTCGAACATATATCACATATGATTTATGTAACAAATTGTTGTAATTCATTTGTCGCTGCTATCTTCCTTTCGGTCGGTATTAACGTTCAAACAGAGGGACTTTTATGATGGACACAGTGTAGTACGACATAAGCGAATAAAATGTCAGTCAAAAAATAAACCAAATTTTTCTTAATTTTAAAATTCGCTCTCATTGTATTCGGAGACCACATGAATTTCGAGACCGCTTTCAGTAGTCACCGACGATGGTCTCAAAATACAACTTTCGCTGTATGTGTGTCGTGAATGCGTTAAACGGTTCGGTAAGTACTTAGTAGATTGGTGAAATAAAATTATAATAAATCAAAATCATCAAATCACAACACAATATTTATTAAATTGTTGAAATGGAAAACTCTTTCCTAACTAAAACTCTTACGGTATTTTTGAGATAGGTTTCCATTTCGAATTAGGTGTATTATTTAACTGGTTAACAGCACACAGCGAATTTTGAACTTGCGAACACTTTTAAGTGATTTACAGGGTTTATATACTATCCACCGACATCTCAAATCAACGACAATTTAAAATAATGAAAACTCAGCATGAAACCTAAAAATTCGTGCTGCCTAACCCAAATAATGGTAGTCGCGCAAACTAGTGTCGGTCAATCGAGAAAAGTACCAGTAACAGACGAGTTAGTTGCAGTGAAGGAAGAGAACGTAAATTAGAATGTAAATGAATAAAATATTACGTTGCAGACATAGTAACTCGATGTTCAATTCCTCCACTGCAATTAACACATTTGTGTCTTTTCTCACTTAAAACTGCTCTCAAGTTCAAAGTTCTGCTCATTGTTTTATTGTTCTTTATAAAATGTGTTTCTATTAGTATCTGATGAAGGGTTCATCGACATTTCGATCCTCAAATGCTCATATTTTGAAACGTTTCACGCCACTGTCACTCAATTAAATATAATCTTGAGCAATTACTAACTAAAACTGTTGCTAATAAAAGAGTCGAAACGCGCGCCAATAATTAGCGAAACAGCAGTTAGCGCTCGAACTGTCGAGAGCGGCGCTAAACGGAAAAAAGCACGTTTGTCGGCAACTCGCCTTAGAGCAAAGAAATCCATCTGTTCTAATCGTCAGGTGATTCGTTTGTGGACATCAAGAATTGATCCTTAGTAAAATGAGCAATCTTTCGCTGTTGGATTTTCAGCATATTCTCGTTAATCTGCTGAGTTCAGAAAATGAATCTCGTACTAAAGCCGAGGTTTGTTCCGTTATCAGTCAACAGACTTTATTTTAATGTTTTAGGAACAATATGAAGCGCAAACAGCGATGGCGAGAGCTCAGATGCTTCTTCAGACTATTTCACAAAACAATGTTAAGCTGGAGGTTTGTGCTCTATTTTAAAATTGAAAATGACTTTTCCTGCGCAGTAATAATTGATTTCATTACTTTTTCAGGTATTACATCTTTCTGCAGTGTTATTAAGGCGTTTGATCTTCAGCTCTTATGATGAAATCGCTCAAAATAGTAGTCAAGATGTAATCGAACAAATGAAAGCTCAAATATTATTGTCTATTCGAACTTTGGCTGATGCTTCATCAAAAAAGAAACTTTGCGATGCAGCAGCTGAGTTGGCTAAACGATTAATAGGTTTTTCATCACAAATTATGTATTTTTCATATCATTTCTGTTACAGATGAAAGTGGAAATAATCATTGGCCAGAGTTTTTGAATATGATGTTTGAGTGTGTTAATTCCTCTGACGTTATCCTTAAAGAGTGTGCCTTGAATATGTTGGCGTGAGTACAAGAAATAAAAAACATGATCACGAGATCTACTTAACTTGCAGGTCTGTACCAGGAATGTTTGGTAATCAACAAAATAGATATTTGGATGTTATTCGACAAATGCTCATACACTGTTTATCTGAATCACCGACGACAAATTTAGACGTGAGTTCTTAAATCAATGCTTTGTGCAACTTATTTGGATATATATTTGAATAGGTCAGATCGGCTGCTGTAAAAGCGACTTCATCATTCATTCTTTGTCATGATCAAGAAAAAGTTATTATAAAACATATGAGTGATTGTGTGATGCCAATTATAGAAATAATTAAAGTAACAATGAAGTCAGAAGGAGAACACTGTGATATTGTATTAAAATCTGTAGTTGATATTGCGGAGAAGTGCCCGCAGTTTCTTAGATACCAGTTCAACACTCTGATCGAGTTGTGTTTATCAGCGTTGCAAGATCCAAGTATATTAGAAGCAAGAAAACATTTATGCATCGAAATTATAATATCAATGGCAGAAACTGCTCCGTCAACAATTAGGAAAAGAGGAACACCATATTTGGGACAATTAGGTTAGTAATTAATTTTAATCAAACGTTACTCAGTTATTTATAAATAGTAACTCAGCTGCTGGTTATGATGACTGATGTGGATGACGATGCCGAGTGGTCCAATCAAGATGTTGTTGAAGAAGATGATTTTGAAAGGTTCGTATAAAATTTAATGTTTCTTTAATGTTACGATTTTATTAATCTTTAGTAATTCCGTGATTGGAGAAACATCATTGGATAGATTGGCCTGTTCAGTTGGTGGTAAAACCATACTTCCACTCATTATAAGTCACATTTCACAAATGCTACAAAATGGGGATTGGAAACATCGATATGCTGCTATGATGGCAATATCAGCTGTTGGAGAAGGATGTCATGATCAAATGTTACCACTTTTGATGCAAATTGTGGACGGAATAATACCCTATTTAAGCGATGCTCATCCACGAGTCAGATATGCTGCGTGTAACGCACTTGGACAGATGGCTACTGATTTCGCAACTGACTTTCAAGAAAAGTTCCACAGTAAAGTCATTCCAAAGCTATTGCTTCTGCTGGACGATAATGGAAACGCAAGAGTACAAGCACATGCTGGAGCTGCGTTGGTTAATTTTTTCGAAGAATGCTCTCCGAAAATAATTGCAAGTTATCTCGATGTGGTTGCATCAAAACTTGAAGAAGTTTTGAATGTTAAAATGAAAGAGGTATGTTTTACTATTTTTGTCCAATAGTGTGAAGTAATTTTTTCTAGCTTGTCGAAAAGGGAACTAAACTCGTTTTAGAACAGACTGTTGTTACTCTCGCTTCTTTAGCAGACTCGGCGCAAGAATACTTCGAACGTTATTATGACAAGTAAATACAAAAAAGAATATTATTATTATTATATAGTGATTATTTGCAGGTTTGTACCATGTTTAAAGTATATCATTCAAAATGCTGTCAGTGATGAACTTAAAATGTTACGAGGGAAATCAATTGAATGTATAAGTCTTATTGGTTTAGCTGTTGGCAAAGAAAAGGTATTATCTTACTATCAAATGATGTATCTAAAATGGTATTTTAGTTTTGCACTGATGCTAGTGATGTTATGAACATGTTATTGCGTACGCAAAGCGGTGAAGAACAGATCTCGTACGACGATCCTCAGGTAATCAGTATTGATGTTCATCAGTAAATTATCGTTCGCTTAATTTTTACAGTTGGCGTACATGATCTCTGCTTGGGCTCGTATTTGTAAAATTTTGGGTCCACAGTTTGAACCGTATCTTCCCTTTGTAATGGGACCGGTTTTAAAGGCAGCTTCAATTAAGATCGAAGTTACGTTTTTGGACAGTAAGTTATGCGATACCTTTTGTATGACTCACAAAGTATTCTACAGAGGATGACGTTTCTGCAGTAGAAAACGACAACGAGTGGCAGTGTATTAGTTTAGGCGAACAGCAAACGTTTGGTATCAAAACTGCTGGTCTTGAAGAAAAAGCGACTGCGTGTCAAATGTTAGTTTGTTACGCTCGCGAACTGAAACACGGTTTTGCTCATTATGTTGAAGATACTGTGAAAATTATGGTTCCGTTGTTGAAGTTTTATTTCCACGATGGAGTTCGTACTGCAGCTGCAGAAAGTCTGCCATTTCTGTTGGAATGTGCGAAAGTTCGGGGTGGTTTGTATGTAACTGAAATGTGGAATTACATTTATCCTGAACTTATAAAAGCCATAGAAAGCGAACCTGAAAAAGAAGTGTTATGTGAAATGATGACATCTGCAGCATCTGTAAGAATATTTCATGTTAATCATTTCCTGACCTTTTACATCTATCAAGTGTTTTGAAAACCTTGGTACTGACTTTGTTGTCGGGAACCACTACGATGCATTAGTTAAAGTTTTGGATTTACACTTGAAAGAGCATTTCGAAAGGTCTCAGCAAAGAAGTGAAAAAAGGAAAGATGAAGATTATGATGAAGGAGTTGAAGAAACTCTTGTTGATGAAGTGAGCATGGGTTATTTTTATTCCATACTAAAAATATTTTGATTCAAAGGATGATGAAGACGTCTATGTTTTAAGTAAAGTTGCGGATGTTTTGCACTCATGTTTTGTGGTCGGTAAGGATAATTTTCTGCCTTACTTCGACGTAATTGCACAACATTTTGTGAATTTAGCGGTAAGTTCATTTTTTATTACATTGCTGAAACTGTACTTTCAGAGTCCTGAGAGGTGTTGGACGGAACATCAATGGACTATTTGTGTTGTTGATGACATCATTGAACATTGTGGACCTAAAGCTGTGAAATACAAGGATTTCTTTTTACCGTTACTCGTTAGCGGAGTTCAAAGCAGTCAACCCGCAATTAGGCAAGCTTCAGCTTACGGTTGGGGTGTTTTGGGTAAATTTGGTGGAGACGTATTTTGCGCTGAGTGTTCAAGTATTTATTTCACATTATCTTTAAGTTTCTAATTCAATTGTGGTAGACTGTATCCCATTGTTGGTACAAGTTATACAAATGCCAGATTCACGAACTGACGATAATGTAGCTGCAACTGAAAACGCAATAGCTGCGGTTACCAAAATTCTTCAGTTTAATAATTCACAAGTAAGATTCTGCGTTGGTGTATATTGTTTCACGCCAAGTTGTATAGGTAAACGTGAATGAATTATTGCCGCTCTGGTTTTCGTGGTTGCCGATATGGGAGGATGAGGAGGAATTACCCCACGTTTTTAATTTTTTGTTTTCTTTAATAGAAGTGTATGTAAAATTCTACACTTTTATATAAAAATGCGATCTATAATGATTTACTTTTTTTAGGAATCATCCTGTAATAATGGGAACCAATAATAGTAATCTTCCTCGAATCGTAGCCATTATAGGGGAAGTGTTGGCAAGGAATGCGATTGTAATTACAAGTGACGTTGGTCAAAAAATTGTAACCTTCTTAAGCAGCCTTCGAGTAAGTATTAGACACATGTGAACATTAGAGTAAAGTTTTGTTGATTACAGGAAAACTCAACACTGCTGGCGACTTGTATGGAAACTTTAACCGTTCAGCAATCAGACGCAATCAAACAAGTTCTACTTGCATAATTTATTTATTTGATGATGTGCTTGAAATTTGCATAAAGTTATTTTGTTGATCACTTTTTTGAACGCAAATCGTGCCACTTCTGCGCCAATTTAATTCTGTTATTACGTAGGAAATTTCTGCCCCATTTTGCGTACCATCTTTTACAGAAAAACTTAAAATTACATTGTCTTTCGGTAACTTACAAGCCAAATAAAGCTCCTCCAAAATGAGATGCGTGATCAAATATTTTCCAATTGAACAACATTCCGACGAAATCCAAACACATTGCTCCGATCAACCCTTTCTCCGCAGTAAACGTGAAGTTTGGAATCAACACGATTTGTAAATTTGCGTTTGGATATGTTGTTGCGAACAACGCAAATATCGCAAAAATAGCGCCAGACTATAAATCATAAATGTAATAATATGCTTTTGTTAGATACGTACAGCACCAACAGAAGCATTCTTAGATCCTCTTAGTACTTTCAAACACAAGCTTGTGAATGAAGAAAATACAGCTGTCAAAAAAAGAAAGTTACAAAAGTATTAAAATCGGTATTCAACCTGCGCTCATGTAAAATGCCAAAAACTCTTCTCCCTTTAAAGTTGTGCTTAAACCTGTAGAAAACGATGATAATACGTACATGTTGATCCCCAAATGAATAACGCTGTAGTGGCTAAACGCGTTCAGTAACATTGGCAAATACAACGGTGCTGTTAATATGATATTCATTTTTTTATTATCTACTAATTGAATACCAACTTTTTAAAGTATGATCCGTAAAATACATTTGAAGTGTGTTGCGGAAAGCAGGAACTTTCCATGCCAAATATACGCAAGCATTTGTAAATAAAATGCCATAGAATACTTTTTCCACATCTCTTAGATTATTCCACCACTCGCGTCGAGGCTAAATGCAACAGTTTGATTAACAATTTCAAAATCAAATTTCCTTTAATAACACATTATATAACAATCGTCATATAGAGGGTGTTTCAGATTGATGTCACAAAATTCGAATTGGTTTAGAGTGCACGCGCTTCGTTGTTTCAATGAAAAATGA
>NCKV01000618.1:0-15530 GCA_003675905.2 Leptotrombidium deliense
CAATGTTTCCAGAAATGGATGAAGACGTGATCGAAGCTGTGTTGCGTTCGAATAACGGAGCTGTCGACGCAACCATCGATCAACTGCTTCTAATGAGTGTCGATTCTGAAAATGAAAAGCTTCGTTCAGAAATGGAAACCAGTGAAAGCAATGATGAGGTATACTGTGACAAATGTAATTGATAACTGATTGACTGATTTGTACGGTCTGATCGCATTAGGTGCCTCCTCGTTATTCTCCCGCAACTCCTCCGCCGTCTTATCAACAAGCTGTCCCTCATGTTTCGAGTCCAATTAAAGTAAACAACAACTCGAAAAAAATTGACTTAAAACGATCAAATATTCATACTATTGATTTTGCGAAGAGTTTTGATTCGAGTAAATATAACAATTCTAATTTGTTTAAAGAATCATTAAGAAATAAGTTTAAATGGAAACCACCATTAATCGGACCTTTACCTGCATCTTTTTTACGACCCGATTTTAATGAATCAAACCGCACTTCCGCTGGTTTTGAAAGAAGAAATTCTGATGTTTCTGTCCTAAGTTCAAAAATGTTGCAACAGGTTTGTTTGTTGTTTTTACTATCTCATTTATATTCCATTTGTTGTATAAAAAGAAAATGGAAGAAAATGAACGCCAAAGACAAATGTCACAAGGATCGATTGATCCGGAAGTAGCCCAGTTTTTAGAAGACGAAAGATTTGCGATCCTCTTGCAAAACGAAGAGTTCGTACAAGAATTAAGGCGAAACAAAGATTTTATGTCTACTTTAGAATTGGACTCAGTCACACCAAATAGGTTTGAGATAAGATTTCAAATTATGTCATTAATATAAAAATTCCCTGATTTTAGAGCATTAGATTTACCCGACGGCTCTGCAGTTCAAAGTCACGATTCCGACGCAGCTTTCAAAGAAACATTAAGGAATATGGGCAAAGCGTCGAGACGTAAATTTGCGCAATTGGCGCGGTTATTTTCTAGAAGAAAGAGGCGCAGCTTTCAACACTTACTCGGAGGCGGACATGGAGATCACAGCGGCAACCCTTCACGCGATAATCTTCTATCAACAGATGATGATTACACGGAACTCGAAAATGAAGGGTCTGACAGTGAAGAGCATCGAAACAATTCTTGGGACAGTCACGGCGGAGAAGACGTCACGTCGTCCTCACTTAAGAAAAACGAACATCGATAGTCTCTAGTCTTTTCAGTGTAGCAATTAAGTTTGTATAAAACGCTCCATATTTGTATGTCTACAGCGCTTTAATTATGAAAGTCACATTTTAACATGACTCTTGTAATAGATGAAGAGCAGCTTTTATTTCTTCCCAAGTTAATCAAATGAATTGTTTGTAATCTAATGAATTTAGTTGAAAATATTTTCACTTTGTTTTATTCAATTGTTTATTAAGTTTATACAACTACTCAAAGACTGTGCGTTAAAATCGAAGTCGTCGAGAAGAGAACTGAAGTGAGTGCTTACAGTATAAAGCAATTTTCTTGCAATATTAGAATATCGTTTGTATAATAAACAATCATTCAAATTTCTCGCGAATTTAGTTTTGTAATCGAAAGCTTAGCTTTGTTTGATCACTGCTGCTGACTTCTTCGGAAGACGTTGCACCACCAAATGATGATGATGGGACACACGATTCACCGACAACTTAAAACAAAAACTCAGCATGCCGGTGAATTAATAATGTCAGTGAGTCGAGAAGTTACCATGATGACCCATTCCCGACTTATTTATTCTTAGTCGACGCTAAAGGATTCTGCGGCATCATTCACGTCCCGATTCAATCTTCTCCAACAGACTTTTTGAAGCTCGTATGCATTGTTCTAACAGCGTACGCTAACGATCGTGACATACCTTCGTTTTGCTCCTGAAATATTTCAAATTTTGATGGGAGAGTGTGATTGTACAGTTGAGTAATACGAGTTAATAAACGAGTCAAACTTTTATTTATGGAAAATTGAAAATTTCTCATACACTATAATTAGTCATTTTGTACATGTGATAGTACTTTTGCATTTTCAGTGTGTTACTGCCAGCTCGATGCAAAGAGAGCGAGTGAATAATATGCAACACTTTGTAATGCATTAAATGAGTATTAATTGTTCATTGAACACAAGCTTTGATGCAAACAAACTGAGAACAGAGTCGACATGTTTAATGCATTCAACTTTAAAATGCTTTTTAAAATTGAGCTTTTCTATGAGTTTCTTAGCGATTACTTGAGAGAACAGTGCATTCGTGTGCTTTTCTAATGTTTATGCGAACAATTGTGAACAAAGCAGTAAACGCAATAAAAATGTGAATAAAGTTGCAAGAGAAAGTAGGCTACGAAATATTATTTTTACAAAGAACAAAACAGTGGAACGATATAAGAATAAGAATGAGGCGTTAGAAGAAAACGAATAAGAAGAAAAAGTGGTGATTTGCATATCGAGATTAGCGAACACGTGAATGCGTTTTGCATGCAATTTGTATCTCGAACTCGATCACTTATCGAATTGTCACTCTCGACGCATTTCAAATGAATTGAATGCAAGGTGTACTTGTGATATGTGCTCAGATTACTGAGTGTTTTCATAACAAAACGGTTCTTGAAAGATAAGTCGCAACAACAGCAACAACTCAACTCAACCAAACTCGTGAATATTTTTGTGTGAGTTGACTGACCACGATTCAGATTCATTTCATTTCAAATCAGTTTCCTGTTCTGTTAACGATTTCGCTCACAATTTGAGAATTCAATTCAACTGTGAATTAACTTTCGTTGATAAAATAGTTGTACAAAAAACGAACTCTCATCATTCTTATCAGTTGCTTAATTAGTTGGAAGTCAATGATAAGTTGACGCGATTGCGTTCGCTTCGAATACATTTTTATGTCTCCGAAATCAGCAGCAATTAAATTCATTACTTTGACTCGGCATACATTTCGAATTCAATTGGTGTGCGTTTTCAACGATTAACTACTTTTTTCGTAAGACTTCAAATCATTCAAATCAAAGATGCAGAGAAATCAATTTTCGAACGATTCGTTTTAAATTCAGCAACGTTTTCAACGGCAAATGTCCGCCTTTTCGGTTTCGCGATTTGAATTTAATTTTCATCGACAAAATCTGACTTCAAAAATCTAAATTAAGGCTTTAATTGATGAGACGTAAAGTTCTGTTTTCAAGCGAATTAATCGTTCAAAGAAACGCTGTTTTCGAAATGCGCTCAATTCGATGAAATATTATTGATTGTTGGTAATTAATTTAATTTCAGTTTTACTCGATTTTCGGTCACTCGAAATGCGGTGAAAAGTGGCGGTCGAACAGAAGCGGTCAACTGCAACAACAACAACAACTACAACTACGTACATTTCAATAATTATTTAATAATGTATTGCTTTTCGATAAATAAGAACCTAATCGGAACTTGTATCTCACTAATTACTCAAGTTATGTTATGTTCGCAACAAAAGACAATTTGTAAAGTTGTAAAGTATAAAACTATAAATCATTGTTGTTAATTAATTTTGTAAGCTAATTAAATATGACTCGGCTTGACTTGACTTTTGCTTTGCGTTTGCATTACATTACATTACATTTTGAATTAGACACACAATTTTAGTTGCTTGTGTACTGTGCACCATGTTCACCGAATGGCGTTTCATAATTCGTTAAATAATAATAAATTATGTAATTTAAATGTCAGCGAGAATTGCCCGGTGTGGCCAGCAACGTTGGTTGCTGCAGCAGCCTGCAGGTTGCACGATATTTCATATAATCACTTTGTCCCCATTGAATCAATGCTCGAACACACAACACAACATAAATTCGAGAATCATTGAAAATTGTTTACCGTAAATAACCCAATTATAATTTATAAATTTACAATTCGAAAAAATTGCATCATTTCGCGTTCGGCGTTCGCATTATCCGAAAATTTAGTGATCAGTAATTGCAAATATAAATATTAACTCAATTTCAATATTGAATGCAATTATTCGTCTGCTTTTATTCATCAATTTTTTGTTGCATAACAACGCAAATTGAAAATTCGTTACAATTTTGCTTTTTCGAGTTCGCGTTCGCGAAATCGAATTTTAATTGAAACGCGAAGCCAATTATTTTCTTGAATACGATTTACATAACAAATTCGTTGACCTTTTTCATCTGACGATTGAAAATACGATTGAAGAGCGTAAAGTAATCACAATAATGAAACGTTATTAAAAATGATGATAAAAGCAGAAATATTTTATTGGAAATTCGAGACAATGCGAGACTGAAACTTGCAATAAATCACTGATGTACTGTATTATCATTTTGAAGATTGAAGATTGAAACAAAAGCAACGAAAATGCATCTTTTGTTATTCACCAATTAAACGCTGTTCACTTCTCTTCTGTTTTTCAAGATCTCAAATCTTTATATTTAGAAATGACCCGAAAACAAATCACGAAACACAAAACGTATTTCTTTGTTTTTCGAATCATCTTTATTCGCATTGAATTATTAATCGTGTCATTAAGATTTAGGCGAAGAATAGCAACAAAAAAACTTATTTATCGATATTAATATCTGTTCTCGGATGTCGAATACCGTTTCATATAACATTCAAGTTATTACAGTTAAGTTACATTATTTGGTTAAACTGTTTTTCGTGAATTGTTTTGACTGATATCAAAATTTGTGAGCGTTTAGTGTTCACTGTTTACAATGTATTGCATTGGATTGGATTGTCAGCTTCATTTTGCATCGAAGTTGTTTGTTTCTGTTTGTACACTCGCTTTGATGTGCGTGCAATTGATTGTTTGTTGTCAGTGAAACGAATCGTTCGCTTAATTCTGCGACGGTTCACTTTTAACTCGCCAGTAACGAAATTAAAAGCTTTTTTAACTTCTTACGATTAACTGAAGATTTGTTTAATGATTGACGTGATAAAACATCACATTTTTTGTGCTCTTGCATCAGTCAAAATAAATCACGGCTTTCTTTTGGGAATATGTGCTCAATTCATGCCTCAGGTGCGTTATCTTCGTGCGAATGCATTGCATAAAAGGCGAACCGATGAAGGTGCGAAAGGTGTCAAATTCATCCATCGATGTTAAAGGGCCAGCTAGCTGGTTCAGCAGAACGTTAACAATTTATTTATGCTCACGATTTTAGAACATAATTGATCACAGCAACTGTTCGTCTGATAGCTTTATAAAAAATTCGACTAAATTTGATTAACAAATTGTAACTATTTTCGATTCACTAAAATTTTTTGCTAAAGACACTCCACTGAAATAGTTTCTATTTGAAGAACATTTTGCCAGCCGACGTAATTATTCAATTTTAATTATAATTTTGGCGAGCACTTCGTGAGTGATACAATTGCATGTCTGAAATTTTTAAATAATTTATTTTAAATGTAATATGATATGTTTACTATGTATCTGTTTGTTATCGATAGGAAATGTTATGATTTTTGTTTCTGCAGGCAAATTGATGCGTTTGCAATTCGAATCACGATTGATTTTCGAGATCCAAGAAAAGCTGTGCTCATTGATAAACTTTGTACTTAGTTTGTGTATCGAAACAGTCGAACAATGCATTTACGGTTTAACGGTTCAATGAATATATTTTTATTAACGAAATGCATTGAAAACACAAATCGCTAATAGAACACAAAATAGTGAAATGTTTCATTGCATTGCGTTGCGTTGCGTGTTTACATTGCTTAATACTGTTCATGCTATTTGTGTAATTCAGTGCATCATCTTTTCGGTAATTCAATGAGCACTTTGTTTCATTTCTGCTTCGATAAACGAGTGCATTTCTAATTGAGGTTTTTGCAGCGAAAATACTCTTCAACCAATAATTAAAATTCTGCACCGTTTTTCGCACACACACAAACAATACATTAAATGCCGCTGCGAAATGAGTTAGTTAGTTAGTTGTATGTTCAATTTTGTAATAATAATCTTAAATGCTATTCGCTAAGTTGTTTAAAGTGTCGACAATACAGTTTAGTGGCTTCTAAATTAGATCACGGAACAGTTCGATTCGTTTTCATTTCAAGCTAGTGAAGTAAAGTAGCATGATCGATGCACATTCGCTTTCTGTGTGCACTTCGCGAATTGCGAGTTGTTGCGAATTGAGTAATCATTATAAAGTGGTAATTTATTAACATTACAACTGTGTTGCTTTTTCTTTCATTTTCGCTTTACTTTACATTAAATAATATTTTACTTGAAAAGCGAAATGAATGCTTGCGGAGAAGAAAAAGGGCGTTAAATCGACCCAATTAAATAATAAACCATTCGAGGGTACAATTAATTTCACTTGCAATGTGTGTATTAGCAATGTAGTGTTGCTTGTGGTTGTTATAGTATTGTTGTGTATGGACAATAATATTCTTGCTGGCAACAAACAAACACAACATTTGAACTGAAATTGTTTCTCTCGCTTTAAACTAAACTAAACAACAACAGTTTTGACGAGAATGTTGTTGTGCCTTCGAGAAAGTAGATCGCAGGTACACACAATTATTTAATTGAAATGCAAATTGCATTTTATTTTCGATAATGAAGTGAAAGTTTTTGAATGCAACAATTAAAATTGACCGTTTAATAAACTAACTTACATACAAAGTGTATATTACTGCTGTGTGACTATCACTGGTGTTTATACGTTTTGTTTTCATTCACGTTTTCAATTTTCAGTAACTGTTGTTGGTTTGCGGGTGAATTGGCATTTTTAAACGCAATAACCAGGATTAGAAACAGAAAATACTATTATTACCTTTTTTACCTGTGTTTCGTTTATTTTAATTAATTGTGTGAAAGAGGAGTTTTACGTGATGCATTTTCGCCATTGTTTTCATAATCGGTTAAAGTTCTGAATATTTTCGCGAAACTTTTGTTTCAAAAAGCCAAAATCCGTGTTTAATTAGAATATTATTTTTATGAGCAAAAAATGAATGCAATTCAATTGAATTGAATGAAGTGTGTTAAATCAGCAAATCGCGCACATTGTTTGTGCGGCATTCGTTTGTTGTGGTCAATTACCTGTGTTCGACGAAACGCTGCTTTATTTCAATGAGTTCACGAACTTTGCAGGTAAACATTTGCAATAAATTCACTCTTTTCAGTTAACCACATGTGAACATTGCTCACATTTCTCAAACCTCAAATACTTCTTCTTTAATTCTTTTCTTATTCTTCTTTCTCAATGAATTTAAAAAACACACAAAAATAAAATAAACTTACACTAAAATTACATTACTTGATTTACGTATGCAACAATGAATGCTTTTAAATATGATTATTGATCAATATTCGCACGCATTGATTTCAATGTTGCAAAAAAGGTGTGAATAGCGCAATGATGAGGAACCGATTTCTGAATAAATATATTATTTATTATGTTAATGAATATATTGATTAAGATCAGATGAAATTTATTCCAAAATGTATTTCGATATGAAAATGGCAATAAAAAAGCAATTTTTCTGCGAATAAAAATCGTTTCGTTGTGAGAAGCAATCAAAGAGTTCATTTATAATATTTTTAATTTCAACGAATAATCTCTATCTCTATTTACTCAACTAATGCTTGCTTATTTTTGTTGCTTTCAGTTTGCAAACGTTTTACATTTTTTACGACAAATTGCAATGTGAAAACTGATTTATAATTTAAACGTTTATCTAATGTTTTTCAATGTTTTTTAAATCTCGAATACAAACGGGTTCTCTTCTCTCATTTCGCTCGATATTTCTCGAAAAAAATCGATGCTAAACACAATTAGCTACAAAAAATGAAGCATAATTCATGAATACACCGTTTTTTGTTTGTATGTCGAATAAGTGAAGTAAATTAATATCTCACGAAAGCTATAATTACTCACAATATACCTGCTTACCTTTCTTAAGTAACTAATTTTAAAGCTTTCAAGCATTTTAAGCTCTTATTTCTTATTATTACGTTTTAAAGCATTTCACTCGAAATTAAAGCGAAAAATTTTCATAAATTTTCAGTTTTTAAGTTAATTAAGCGATTTTCGTACAAAACGAAAATGTTTTTCTTGAGAATTAGTTCTTTGCTTTAAAAAGAAACAGCAAAATGAATTTTGTTTTTGAAATCTTTTTGCGATAGAATGAATGAACGCGTAAAATTTAGGTGCAGTCGTCGTGGTGCAAATATTGTGTCTCGAGATATATTTTCCTGTTTTGTTTGTTTTTGTTTTTGTTGTTTTTTGTGTCGATGCAAAAAACAATAAATCAAACAATATTATCCGACATTTCGCAAATGTTTGCGTGTGTTGCATTATTGCTGTTTGTTTATTTGAAATTTAAATGAAGCATCAAAACGGCAATTGTTTTGAAGTTTGTTGTGAACGAGGATGGTAATAAGACATTGAATTGAATTCGATTAAAACGGCTCGTTACATTGACACATAACAAGCAATTGAAGCAAGACGAGCACAAGCTTATCTACTGACTGAATTATCAATATAATTATTATTATTATTATTTGTGTATTTTAATCATTTGTACAATGAATGCCGAATAGCTTAAATGAGACGTTAATAAGTTATTAATAATAACTAAAATCTTATTAAGTATGAAAATTTGGTCCAAAATAACGTCTAAACTGACAGTTTGTAAACATAAAATATGAGTTTCAAAAATAAGCCACAAATCATTTTGCTGATGTTTATTTATGAAATATTGTATTGAACACGTTTTGTATCGGCAAAACAACAAACAGTGTACACAGTGTATACTGTACAAAGTGTATATGTTAGAGTGTCTTATTTGACCGAGAATTGAATGACGTTCTAAATTAGGTCTCTTCTCTACGCTTATTAACATTAACAAATTGACTGCAAAAGAAATGTTCGTATTTATTACATTCGAAACGGTGAGTTCGACGAACGACTGAATGACAGCGAATCACTGCACTGAACTTGGCTGCCTGGCTCAATCGAAATTGTAAAGTGATTGATCGCCGATTCATTGAGTAATTTGTGAAATGAATAACACTTAACATTTTACGAAACAAGAAATCGAATGAATCCGAAAATGGAAGCAAAACAATTTGCAAATTGATTCGAATTGGCATTCATTTGGCATGTTTCGATGTTTTCATTTCAGTGCTTCCGAAAAATGGCGCTCTTTGTGAGACAAATTAAGCAACAAAATTAAAAATCAAAGTGTGTCAATGCTGAGGACAAATAGCCCAATTTCAGTGTCAATTTTATGTTAATATTCGCGATTTATTTAAGTATAGCAAAAAATTGTTTCTTTGCCTGATTTGAATCAGCGACACGCCTAGAAAACGGTAATTCTCAATTAAGCAAGTGAAAAGTTCGTATATTTTAACTTTCATTTAGAAAACAGTTTCAAAACAATCATGACGATAATTGTTGCATTTCAACGTTCATTTGAATAATGTTGACTGAATGAAAAAATGGGTTCCAAAAACACATCTATGTTATACAAACGCGAGTGAATGAATGAATAAATGATCTAAATTAAAAAGAAAAATTAAATCCTTCAGGCTTTTCAACGAGTAGTCACTCAGTTAGTTAAACTTACCACACGTTTATTTCATTTCAGTGTAAACTTTGTTGCTGTTCACTTTAAATCAGAAAGCGAGTTGTAGTAGAATATTATATTGCATTAGACAGCATTTTATTTGCTCGGATTAAAAGAAGAACATTCTCAGCGAATCTGACAACATTCCGAAAAGCCATGTTATGCTGCACTTTTAAGCTTTCAGTTATGTTTCAATGTTCGCATGATACGAGTCGAAGTGAGTGAATTCAAGTGTATAGATTGTATCAGTCCAACTGTTCGCAAATTTGAACTGTGTGCGCGATTATAACTGAATTGAATTGAACTAAACTAAACTGAACTGAACTAAACTAACTATGCTTGTGATATCAATCTAAATCTCGTAAGAACGTAAGTACGCAAACAAACAACAGATACACACATACACACATTTCGTAAACAATTATTATTATTATTATTATTCAAATATCTTTTTAATTAACAATAGCGAATTGAGATTATTTAATATTCGTGTGCGTACCTAAACGCAGTTAATAGCTTCTTTCAAAGTTAATCACAATTAAATGACAATCATAATAATAATCGGTGACCTCAGTGAATTTTCACATGAATTTTTGTTTCTCTTTTCATATTCTATTATTCACTGTATTCTTAAATACAAATTTCTTATAAATTTTAATTGTGTTGAAAATGAATCGCGAAAAGCAAAGTGTGAGACCGACAATGAAGATTTTTTTATTGTATCATAACGATTATCTGTGAATGTTAGTATTCAAAGGTGCAGTGCACAAAATGCTGGTGTCCCAATATATGTAATCTGTAATAAAAACGTCCCTGTGCCGAATGGCGACTAATTTACGTGCATTTCAAAGTGAATTATAATTCGAAAAGTAAAATTAAATCGCAAAAATGCATTAAAAACAAAAGTTTAAATCGAAGATTACTGCCATTTTCCGTGAATTAATAAAATAAACGACAATTCATCCATAAAACTGAATTACATTGAATGTTGTTAACTTCTCATAAATCGTAAGTTTTATATTAATTAAAAATCAGTGAACTTTGAGTGCAAAAAATATAACCTAAATTTCGAAACTTTTCACTTCAAATTTGTTTGCTTTTTTGATTTTCAAAGAATTTTCAAAGGAAACAAACACGAAAGTAAAAAGTTAAGAGTTTATTTTCATTTCAAAAAGCTTCTAATTAATGTAAGTAAGTGATTATAATAAAAAGATGAAACACATTTTCGCATCGAATTAGAATCGTTTAATGTAAGTGTAAGTTTTAAAAAGTTTTTTTAAATTTTTTATAAATTATAGTTTTTCACTTTACAAACAGTCGTTGTTGTTGTTGATGTGTTGTGATGTGCTTTAATGTAACATAGTGTGTTTTAATGTATCTAGTTGCAAACGTCGACTCGTTCACAAATCATTTCACTCTTATTTTATTATTGTTATTATAATTTAAATTTAAAATTAAAATATAAAATATAAAATGAATGTGTTATAATACAATTTCGTGTATTTGCGTGCTTCATTATGTTGCCGGTAACTGTTAAATTATTTCGCCATTGTTTTCCGTGAATTAAAGTGAAATTTGCTGCGAATTATTAATTCAATTTC
Source organism: Leptotrombidium deliense (assembly GCA_003675905.2). NCBI lineage: Eukaryota > Metazoa > Arthropoda > Arachnida > Trombidiformes > Trombiculidae > Leptotrombidium > Leptotrombidium deliense. The sequence continues at coordinate 11,186 of NCKV01000618.1, forward strand.
ATTGTTGCAAATAACAGTACTTTTCGACGTCGATTATAATATTTAAGCTTCGTTTTTGGGTGTAACAAACTCGGAGCTTTCGTCTCTTCTCTTCTCTTCATTTATGTTTTTGCGAACACACATTTTTTGGTCGTAAAAAACGATGGCAAAGCAAGAGCAACAGATGCTTGCTTGATACGCTTCCTGGTTTCGCAGTTGTAAATGAAGATTGACTCGCGACTGTTGCCATCGTTATTATTACAGCAGTTGATGCGTTATGAAACTGTAGAAAGTATTATACACTTGTTTCATTATTGAATTCAATGACTTCAATTTCGTTGTTGCGGAATCGCACACATCGACAGACACACAAACACACACTGACAAAAAACAATCAACCAAATTGTATATATATATTTACTGTATTCTGTTTAGATACTGTTTCAATGAATTCATTGATTCATTTGCTTCTCATTGTTTGTTGTTTATGTTTCGTTAACTTTTTAACTTTCGTTTCATTTATTTGTCAAATTTAAAAAGTGAATTGAAAGTAATTGTAAAGCAATAATAATAATTGTGAATCGAACTGAAAATGAATTGAATTTTCAAATTTCTTTTTTTTATCTTCGCTTTGAATCTTTGTTTTGATTTCACAAAATGAATTGAAAAACGAATTATAAGAAATTGTAATAATGTTGTTTCGCCGTTGATAACTCATAACTGGCTGTTATTTCGAGTTTTCTTTACGTTTCGCGTTTGTAATGATATTTTTAATTCAATTCAATCCTTGAATCACTTCATTTCGAATGAATCGTAAATTTAATTTTTACAGTAGTCTTCTGAATGTAAACTTTAATTTTAACGATATTTTGCATTATATGACTGCGAGCGTTTAAAATAAGTTGCACAGGTTTTTATTGATAAACTCGATGTTGAGCATCTCAGCATCCACGATGCATTCATTCATTCGCTCATTTGACCGTTTCGAGAGTTATTTTTCAAGTGAACACCAAAATTGACGAGAAACTAATTTCGGTTCTGTTTTTGAAAATTGCGAATTTCAAATTTCAAAAAACAGTTTCATGTTTGTTCACCGAAACGACTCGATTTTCAATTCAAAACTAATTTTCGTCTGTTTGACTTTAAATGTTGCGCTCATTTTGTAACCAATTTGAAATGAAAATTATTATATTTATCTAAAAATTTTTACTTATGTGTTTGCTTATCTCTTGCATAACTTTTGTTTTTAGTGAATTACTGTTCGTTGAGATATTGAAATGGATCAACTTTTTCGCGAAGAAAACGTTAGTTTGTTAATTAGATTGGAGAAAGAACGACGTCGATTGATTCGCAACCAAATCGTTCGTCGAAAGAAAATTGAACGTTGGATTCCGATTGAAGAAGAAGACGTGAATTGCGAAAATAATAATAATTCGGATCATTTAAAAGACAATTCTTTCATCTTTTACTCGGCCGAAACAAATAATGATAGCTGCTATTTGCCTTCACACGGTAAGCTCTCTTTTTTTCACTATTTGCTTTACTGCATCCAACCATTTATAATGCGTTTGTTTGCATTGTGTATTCGTTTTGCTTTTGAATGTTGTGTGTCTCGTGTGTCCATCATTCGTGCACTTCTTAAACGTAACAATGACCTAATAACGCAATGCGAAGCGGTTAATGTTTTTCTAAATGCTTTTCAAGAGGTGTTTGCGAATCATTGTTAATTTAATTAACTTTAATATGCATTTATAATTACGCGACGAAAACTTTTTGTGTGTCGTCATTTTTAGTTTTGTGTCAAGCGTTTTTTCGCTAAAAAAGTAAACAAAACAAACGAACTTAAAAAGCTGAAGAAAAGGATTGTTTTCTTGGAAGAATAAGCAGTAATCTTCTTCTCTAAGAAGAGAACGGTAACTGCTGTGTTTGCATAATGTGATTCTGGTCGTTGAATGCCGGTAAAAAGGGTTCATAATGAATTCCGAATGCGTATGAATTTAATGTGTGGTCGCATACATTTGATGCGATTCTCAGCATAACTTCTTTCGGTTTACATGATTCACAAAAAGCATGGAAATTATTAAAGCTATAAAAAAGTTTCGCCGATTTGAAATTTGATCAAAAATCTCATTAAGTTTCTATCGTAGTGATTATAAGGTGTGAGCTAAGTTTTCATAATTTTACTTCATTTATCAAAAACGTGGGACTAAAAGCGTAAAGTTTCGAGTTGCAAATTATTTCGCGGTTGCATTTTGCAAAGCGTCGTAATTTCAGTAATTCTAAACTTTTTTAATTGCAATTACGATGCTATTTCGATGTTTAAGTAAATAGTCACAAATGTCAATATTAATTCTAAAAACAGGCTCACTTTTACGTCTTGCTGCCCTAATTCCTTCACTGAAATGTGTTTGTTTGTTATTTTCGCTTTAATTCGAATTTCGAACGATTCTTTGAATGACTGCAATGATTTTAATGAATAGTCTAAGAAATCACAAGTCAACACACACACACACAACACTCGACTTGTTGTAACCTTTTCGTTATCATTTTTTATGTACTCTAAATTCGAAGAGACCTAAAAATGTGCACTTTGCACTGTCTGCCCTAAGAGAAATGCGTAAGAATTATGTTTCGTCTACCTGAGCGGCAGGCAGCGGGCGCAACGCCTTCGGCTCTGTTTTCAAGCCCTCAGGTCAGTTAACGCCGCATTTAAAAAGTCACGAATTAATTTTTGTGAATCTAAACGTTGCAATCGACACTTAATTACGTTTCAATCGTATTTTCAGATGAATAATGAGTGACGAAACGTATTTAATATGCTTCTTTCAAATTACTATTTTCAGTGTTAATTTGTTACGAAATTTATAAAGTGTTTTGAAATCACTTAAATTTTTGGTTCAATCGCTCATTGAATTCGGCGAATGCTTTGAAACAAAGTTGTTGCAAAATAAATGAATGAATGAATGAATGCAAGCCAATTATAATTTCATATATTCATGATGCATACATTTTATTTATATTCAGCGTTGTTGTTATTTTAATATAAATGTTGTTATAATAAATGAGACGAAGCAACACACATATACACATACAAGCATCAAGAATATTTAGAATTATTATGTATTATATATTGTGTAACTTTGAAAAACGTATATCGCTTCGCTTCATTAAAGATGATTGTTTTAAATAGATTTGCAAGGCTAAAGTGAAGCAAAAGGCGAACGTTTGCATTCAAATAACAACGAATATTGTATTTACGGTATTTTTTTGGTTGTTTTGAAATATAAAAAACGTGAGATTTTTCGGTGTAAAAAGTGTAACATTAAAGGTGGAACTCTCCAAAAAAGTATTTTTGGGATTTCGCTGTTCGCTGTTCCCTTTCCTAAATTATATATCATTAATAATAAAATGTGTGCGTTTTTACGTTTCTAAAGTAGATTAGCTTTACTTTCGCGAAGCGAATTGTACAATTTCTTGCGAAATGCGCAAAAGCTTCTAATTTCATTCTTACGAAACAATTTTCGCTTTTCAGCTAGCCAGCCCGCATTCAATGTCCGCTTTATAATGAATGTACGCAATATTTAAAAATGTAAAATGTAAAAACTTTAAAATTTGAAATATATTTTAACAACACGTAAATGTGTTTGTGTGGGTGACATTGCCATTTGCTTTCAAAATATTTCTTACGTATTATATTTCTTCTCCTATTACTTATAATTTGCTATTTTATTCAATTCGTTCACTTCTTTTCACCGGATTCTAAAATCGGATTCGAAAACACATAAATTTTTGTTTCACTACTTATTGCATATTAATGTTAACATAAACGACCAAAAAGTAAAACATTATTACTTTTTATAAAAATAGCGTCGATTAATTCATTACACAAGTTTTGGGCGTTTCGAAGCGAAGCAATTAAAATTCAGAAAAGCAACTTTTAAGCAATATATCATAACAACATAACATATGAACGAAACGCTTCCGCGATCTGTTTCCACAGACTTTTTATTCTTGTGTGAAACAAGAGAAGCAAATATTTTAACAGCAACAACAACAACAACATCAGCGAACAGTGGATGATCGCAATCACAATTAACGCGAGATTAAGAATACCAACAAACAATGAATAATAAAACCGAGGATAAGACTTGTAATTACAAACAATTTTAAATGTGTAAAATAAATTAGTAAAACAATTAGTCGCTTATTAAAATGTTCGTATTTCCTTCAGTCATTAATTTGTCCCAACAAAATTAGGATCGTTACTAAAATGAATACTAACAACGCTATACTTGACCCTCGAATAGGAATATGCAATATTTTCGCCTGCATTCTGAGCGTAGTTGTGTACAGCAGAAGAGAATCT